>JAJOOE010004103.1:0-88095 GCA_036250405.1 Solanum raphanifolium
ACTTCCGCCAACTTTTATTTTGCCACTTACCTAACTTCAAAACATGAGATGCAACACTTGAACACTTAAATTAGGACATACCACATCATTCTAAATTTATTACCCACCCTCCTTGTTTTTCCGTGGAGATACGAGTAATTTTAGACGTTTCAAAAAGTCGGGGTGTTACAAAATGCCTAAGTTGGGGGTGTGGTTATAAATGAAGAAAGAAATTGAGAAAGAAGTTTGTGAAATTCACCCTAGAAGAACTGTGTTGAAAAAGAGGAACCCCTCCATATAAAAAAAAGATAAAGAAAGAAAACCAAAAGAAAAAATGATTGAAAAAGAATTTTGCAATTTGTGCATTAGTGGAAAGAAAAGGGGTATCCGATTAACCATACTAAAAATTTTGTGCTTGAAAATACTAGGGTGGATTGTGAAGATGAAAATAGTGAAAGAGAAGGGGTAGAAGTGTTATGAAAGTCATGCTTCATGAAGGTAGAAGTCACTAAGGCAAAATGATCATGCCTTTACCCTCAACCATGTTACAAGCCTTGAATGACCTTGTTGATCTTGCATAAGCTGAATGATACATTGATAAAAATATACGGGTAAACCTATGGGTAAAAGCATGCATCTATTTTTCATTGAGAGTGTGAGAGCTGATTTTGATTGCCTAAATTATAATCTCTGATGGAGTTTGTGAGAGCATGTAATAATTCTTGATGTGAGGGAATTCGAATAGTCTTGTTGAACTTGAATTTTCGTTTGAAGTAAACATTGTGAACTTGACCTCTATTTGATTATGGCTAGTCACAGTTTAAACTTCTTATAGAACAACTAAACATTGGATGGGTCCTCGTGTGCATTCATGTTGATTCTCAAGTAACACTATTTGTAGACATCGTTGTTGGTCTGATTGATCTTGTGTTTTACTTGAGGACAACCAAAAGCTAAAGTTGGGGGTGTTGATGAGTCGGGGATTTTGACTCATTCAGGTATTATTATTCAAAGATTTTGG
Source organism: Solanum raphanifolium (assembly GCA_036250405.1). NCBI lineage: Eukaryota > Viridiplantae > Streptophyta > Magnoliopsida > Solanales > Solanaceae > Solanum > Solanum raphanifolium. The sequence goes on from JAJOOE010004103.1 coordinate 1,001, forward strand.
GAGCGTATAAATGCGCTTTTTAAGATGTAGCAATGAACGCTAAAGAGTAAGCCAAGGATATTACGAGGGGAATAGGAGCGAAAATGCTGAAAAAGTTGAAGGAAAGGAAACCTAGTACTAGCCAAAGCCACTCGGCGAGTCGCCGAGTGGACCTCTACCCCGCCTAAAGTTCTAGCATGCTAGCCCATGGATAAAACCAACTTGGCGAGTAGACAAGTGGTTCGGCGACACGCTGAAGAGATCGGCGATGCCGACCTAGCTCACCGAAAGTTACAGAAAGATTTGGTGAAAAGCCACACCAGAAAGGTGAGAAGAGGAGCACCCGGCGCATCACCGAACAGTTCGGTGAACTTGACTTACTTTGCTGAGTTGACTCCGTGCTAAAATTATGGGAGCGTATAAATGCGATTTTTAAGATTAGAGAAAGAGTTCCCACATTATTCACTTATGGGTTTTTGAGTTTCTAATTCTAGAACATTGTTTTTATATTTTTGAATAGAGATTTAAAGATTGTTAGATTTTTAGCTTAAATTTCAGCATTTGGGATTTGTAGATAGTTGTCAAACCAGATGGAAAACATTGTTTTGCAACAATTTCTTGTTTTTCATTATGCTTGGCTAGAACTTCATTTCATCGGGGTGTGATAATGTAGTTGAATTCATTAATTAGCTAATGGGTGTTGTTAGTTACTAATTTTATTGTTGTTTTGAAGTGGGTTCAATTAATTTTTCAAGTTTAAATTGAGGAACTGTAGTTGCAAACGCAATTCTAGCTTAGTAATCTATATTTGCTTAAGAAAGAGGTATTAGAGTCGAATTATTAGTTGATGATTGTATTGATTGCATTGTTAAGAACCTACCTTGAGAAAGTGGGTTTGATTGCATTCTTACAAATCTAACTGGAAAAAGTAGATTCATTAAGGAATTGGGTTGTTCAATTGTGTTATGCTTGTTGAGGTTTGAGAGAACTCACTTGTATCACAATAGTTGATTGAGAAATGGATATTGCACTCAAAACCTAGCCTACCCACCGAAATTCAATTTCTTTGACTAACTAGTAATCACCCATTATGCGAAATTAGCATTCAACTTATCATGCTCCCAAGAATCATTCTCTACTTGTTTACTTCCCATTTTAGTAGTCGTAAATTGGTTACCCAAATCACCATATTTGACATTATTTGATGAAACATTGTGATTTATTTAATACTGTGAAATTTTTACTTCTATAAACGATTAGAACACAATTTTACTTCTTAATCAAATTCTCTATTGTATCACTCTTTGTGGATACACCCTAACATTTAGTTGGGTTTAGATTTGTTAGCGACCACCAACACATAGAATTTGATGAAGCGTAGTTGAGCATTAAATAATTTGATTAAGTTTGGAGAGGGTTTTGAATAACTTGAAGATTCAAAGGGTTTCATCCCCGATAATTTAGGCTTGGGTCTTTTGGATTCTTCAATCCTAAATTGTATAAAGACTTAAATCTTCATACCCATTTGAATGCAAACTCGTTTTGGTATAAATTTCTATCTCTTTTACATGTGTAGCTAAAAACCCAATTCTTGGGGTGTGATTTTGTGAATTTGGGTTATGATTAGTCTTGGGTCTTGCTTGTTGATAGTTTAATCGTAGTTTAAATGTGATTTCTTTTAGTAGTTGTTGATGAGCTTAATGAGATTGTAGTTGCAAATACGATTTCATATATGTGTTTTCGGCTTGCCTGAGAGAGAGGTCGTAAAACTAAAACTACTAAATTGATGGCCAGTGGGAGTGGGTCGACATGAGGTTCAGCTCGAGAGAGTGAACCCTAGTCTCATTCCCACACATTCAACTCGAGAGAGTGAGTGGGCTAAGGCGGAGGCTGTTCTTCACGCGGCAAGAGGGTGTTCGAAAGAAACTCACTTGAAATGGGGTAAGTTTCTCGGGAGAGAGCTTATCCCCTTAAAGTCTAGCCTAGTCACAATTATTCTATAAATTCTCTATCAAAAGCATGTACCCAATAATATCATTTGTCCCTTATTCCTATCACATCCCAAGAATCCCATCTCCCTGATTAGTACCTTTTGTATTTTTGTTGTTTTTGCTTACTTGTGACAAAATCCCATTGTTAATTGACGCTTGCGTCACCCTCTTTGATTTATAATGTTTTTAATCGATAATATCATTAACTATGACTAATTAGAAATTAGTTTTATTTTTCTCTTAATTCTCAAAACCACTCCATATGGGAATGATTCGAACCCTTGGTTGGGTTATTAAACTATTGTACGATTGTAGACACTTGCATTGGAAGTTGTGTCTTGATTACGTAATCATCAAAATGGAGCCGGTGCCGAGGAGTGGTGTTACTTCAGAATTCTTATATTAGTAGAATTTTATTCTTCATACTTGTAGTTTTACTAACTTTTATTTTTAGTTTCTTTTTGCTAATTTGTGCTTCAAAACCGGAGGAGGTGAATATATCAACCAACACTTGCGAGCTAATGGAATTTCCTCCATTAGAGGTAATGCTAATTCGGGATAGAATCCTAACCTTTAAGCTATTGGAGGGCGAAAGTGTCCACAAGTCATGGGCAAGGTTTAAAGAACTGATCACTCAATGCCAAATTCATGACATTCCCGACATAATCCTCCTTGACTGCTTTTACAGAGGTCTTGGCCTCGGAAACAAAAGGGTGGTCGACCAACTTATTTCGGGTGATATTGGAAAGCAGTGATATGCGATGGCAGTCCAACTGCTTGACCACTTGCTAAAATAAACCAAGAAGTAGAAAAAGACTTCATGATGACCGCACTAATGACTCAGATGGATGAGTTGGCCAAAAAGATGGTGAAGATCGAGGCTTAGTGTAAGAGGAAGGATAGATATTTCCCTTCTCATGAGCAAAGAAATCCCAAAGAAAATGATGTGAAACGCATTGAGGGAATACTATCAACGATTCTCCACAAGGCAACTAAGCAAGTAGAGAGCTGGAAGAATTGAAAGAAGACATTGAAGGGATGAAGCGAATGATTTGGTCTCATTCCAGAACTGTTTAGCTGTTCGAGAACCTTCTGGGCCATGCGTTGCCTCAACTCCGTTCACAGAAAAATAGGGGGTTGCCCAGTGATGATATGGCTAACCCCAATAATGAAGCTTAAATAGTGACTCGCGTCGTGCCACGACTTTAACTAAGGCATTGTTTCGGAGGAAACCCAAAACCTTTTATTGCTTAAATTTTACTTTGAAAAAATAATGGTGTGTTGATTGAGCAGATGGAAGTGTAGAGAGTGAACAAAAAATGTAGATTGGTGAGTTAAAGGTGCATTCTGTGAATCGCTGAAGGGTTCAGCGACCCCAAACCAGATAGTCGTTAGACTGAAAATCAATTTACATTGGAGTGTGTAAAACTCGGTGAACTTAGGAAATTATTATCACGTCGCCAACTATGTCGGCGATCACGATATAGACCGCCGTTTGGACTCCCACAATACTTGGAGTCTGTAAAACTCGACGAGCCAAGTGACCACTCAGAGTGTCCCCGAGTAGATCGGTGAGTGCGACTAATGTCGCTGAACGAGCGAGAGGTGGACGATTTTTTTGGCCAAGGATTTAAAGTCTCAACTTCTTTCACTCTTATGCATTTTCATTCTTCCAAGCGCGCACCTGCATATTATTCTCTATATTTTTGTATTCTTTAAGTGTTCTAGTCATCAGTCTTTGCTTGAAATTCAAATTACCTTGACGCCTAGCATTTTAATACTTATTAATCAGCATCAAAGGTTGGTTCTCCCGAAACCCAAGATTACTTTATCAAAATTGTACTCATTTGCAATGATCTTAATGTGTGGTTGTGTGTTGAGCCTCTCTAATGAAATTTGTATGCTTGAAGGCCTCATTTAATTTGATAATCTTGCCCGTAATGTGTTAATTTTTGAAATTCCGTAGGTTTGTGATCATATCGAAGAAATGTTTGTGGATACTATACTTAGCTGCTATGGGTATGAGTTTAATTTAAATGGTGCATGCTTCGATGTTGCTTTCAGGGATTGCGGGGTCGCATTCGATAAGTTGGGTTGAAAATTAGCACGTTGGGCAGCTTGGCGAGTTGTGTTAAGCTCATCTAACCACTCGGCGGATCACCTAACATCCCCATCTCGCTATAAATTTTGTGCTTTATTTGACGGTTGATCCTATAATTTTCGACGAGAAGCCTGAGGTCGCCGAAAGCACTTGGTGACTCACCGAAAGTATTCTTTCTCGCCCTTTGTCTGCTCCCCTGTATCTCTCTACCCTATAACTTTTAGCAAACTAACCCTTGATTGCCGAACTTCGTCGGCGATTCACCGACCGAGTTGGGAAGATTGCCTAAAGCTGATTATCTGTGCATCTATAGAATGTTTTTCTAACCTTGTCTCGAAGTTGCATACATGGAAAAACCTAAGGCAGCAGGTGGAAACAGGTCACCCCGAACTAAGGGAAAGAGGATCGTCGCCAATGTAGAGGCAGCTGCATCCAAAGGCAAAGCTACCATACCCACCACATCTGGTAGGAAGGAGGACAAAGGAAAGGGCCTGGAAGCCCGGAGAGTCTATGCATCTTCTTATCGGAAGCCCAATTCAACTATTCCAAGAAACCCTAAAATTCCTTCATGGGCCTGGGGGTTCTATCCAGTTGTGCAGGCCTTTTAGGCAGACTCACAAGTTGTTGCTCGGAGTGGGCCTAGCATTGTTGATGCTTCTGAGGTTACTTCGAGCACTGAGGCCCCGACAGATGGAGCGATTATGTAGATAGAACCTTTCTTTACCTCCCTCTCTGTCTTACTTACTTTTACTTTTGGATACTTTCATTTGCATTTTAGGACAAATGTTTTTATTTGTGGTGGGGTGAGGCCCACCTTTGTGTGCTACTCGTGTTCGTGTTTTGTTGATATATTTTGGGTTGTTCTGTTTAACATTGCATCTATACTGCATTTTTGTGGATGTTTGAGCTTATGGCTCCTTTTTGTTTTAATTGAAAAATTATTTTGACCATTCGGAAAAATTTTAGCAAATTTTTGCCACCTCTTGTATGCACTAGAATATGGTTGTTCCTTGGCAAATTTAAGTCTCAGTTTCGATCAATATCGATGACTTGAATAGTATTTGCAATCAAACGAACATGAATGTACCACTACAATGAGGCCAAATGAAGTTGCATAGACAATAAACTCTTTGTATCTTGTTGTGACTAGCCTATTGTTGAATCGAGTCTCTTGTGATGACCGTTGCACACTAGAGAAAGTGTGGAGTCTTGTTTGACTTTAATGTCGATGCCTTGTGTGATGTGCTTATCTTGAACCATGCATGAATATAACTAGCATTTGCCCCGTTAGTCCGGTAGACTAAGTAATGCTTTCTCTTGATGTGATATTAGACAACCTTTAAGAGTGTGAGCCAATTTGACATATACCTCTTTTGTAACCTACCTTGTGAGTGTGTGAACCACTTTTGAACACCCCTTGAGCCTTACCTTTCTCTGGAAAGAAACTTGATTAGAACAATGACCTCTCTTTATCCATTACCCATATTCCTCATGAAGTTGTGCTTGGTTGAATAGCAAACATAGGCTAAAAGCCTAAGTTGGGGGTGTGGTGAAAAGATAAGGGTAAGTCAAGAAGTGCAAGGAAAGTCTCCTTTAACCCATGGTGTTGAGAAAAATGGAAACTGTCCATATATATAAGAAAAGAGAAAGAAGAAAGAAAAAGAAAAAGAATGAAAAAGAAAGTTGTGCAATAAAGTACCAAAGAAATGGGGTTCCAAACATCCATGGGAAGTGAATAATAGGATGACTTATGATGCACTAATGAAAATGATAAAGGCAAAGGAAAGGAAGTGTTGAGAGCACCACATTTCATGAGGATAAAAGTTAATGAGCCTAAATGACCATACCTTTGCACTCTGCCCCGTTACAAGCCTTGAAAGACCTTAGTGATCTTGAGTGAGCTGAAACAAACACTGATTGGAAAATACGGGCAAGCCTATGGATGAAAGCATGCATTGTGTTCTTCTTTTTGAGTGTGAGCATTGCACCTGATTCTAGAAATTTTAAATGATTAACTCATTGTGTGCGATAATGGAATCATTCTTTGTCTGAGGGGATTGGAACACTATAGTTGAACTTGAACTTGCATTTGAAGAAAGTATTGTGAACACGAAATTCTTTGATAGTGGTGAGTCACAACATGAATCTTTAAGTGCACATTTGATCTTTGCATAAGTAAATTGAGTCTTGTTGTGTGCATTCATGATTGAATCTTGTGTAGCAATGTTAGAGGCATTCTTTTTTAACTACAGAACTTGACTTTTACTTGAGGACAAGCAAAAGTTTAAGTTGGGGGTGCTGATGAGTCCACAAATTGGACTCATTTAGGGCTACGATTTAATAGGTTTAGTGTCCTCAAATGCATATTTGGTCTCAAAAACTGATAAATTACCTTGAGTTTTAGATATTTAGACTTGGAGACAAATGCATGGAGACAAATGAGCAAAAAAGGAACAAAGGAAGCTGAAAGAACAGAGAAATGAAGATTTGTGGATCGCCGAAGCCATTCGGTGTGTCACCAAATGACCTCACCACGCCTTTTGTTCCAGTGTGTTGAGCCATGAAGGAAAGAATCAAATCGATGGTGAAAAGGAGTAGTTGGTGTGTCGTCGAGCAGTTCCGCGAAGCAGTACTATGTCACCTAATGTCCAAAACACGATGATGTTGAAGGCTAATGCAAAACGGCGATGAACTACACCAAAGGGCGAATGACCGAGTTGATCAGCGATTCCGACTACTGTCGCCAAGTGATCTGCTGCAGCACAAATATTTAAAAACTATCAATACTAGTTTAGCATCATATTTTGACATACCTAATTTTACATAGTTCTATTATAAATTTTTAGCTTTTATTTTTTAGTTCTAAGTTGGGAGAGGGTTTTGAAGAACTTGAAGATTCAAAGGGTTTCATCTCCAAGAATTTGGGCTTGGGTCTGTTGGATTCTTCAATCTTAGCTTATATCAAGACTTAAATCTTCATACCCATTTGAATGCAAAGTCCTTTTGGTATAAATTTCTATCTCTTTTACATGTCTAGCTAAAACCCCAATTCTTGGGGTGTGATTTTGTGAATATGGGTATGATTAGTTGTTGGGTCTTGCTTGTTGATAGTTTAATCGTAGTTTAAATGTGATTTCATTTACTAGATGTGGATGAACTTAATGAGATTGTAGTTGCAATTACAATTTCATAAATGTGTTTTTGGCTTGCTGGAGAGAGAGGACGTAAAACTAAGACTACTAAATTGATGGTCGGTGGGAGTGGGTCGACATAAGGTTCAGCTCGAGAGAGTGAACCCTAGTCTCATTCCCGCACACTTAGCTCGATAGAGTGAATGGGCTAAGGCAGAGGCTGTTCTTCATGCGGCAAGAGGGTGTTCGAGAGAAACCCACTTGAAATGGGGTAAGTTGCTCGAGAGAGAGCTTATCCCCCTTAAAGTCTAGCCTAGTCACAATTATTCTATAAATTCTCTATCAAAAACATGTACCCAATAATCTCATTTATCCCGTATACCTATCACATCCCAAGAATCCCATCTCCCTGATTAGTACTTTTTTTATTTTTACTATTTTTTCTTACTTGTGACAAAACCCCCATTGTTAATTGACGCTTGCATCACCCCCTTTGATTTATAATGCTTTTAATCGATAATATCTTTAGCTATGACTAATTAGAACTTAGTTTTATTTTTCTATTAATTCTCAAAACCACTCCATGTGGGAATGATCCCAACCCTTGGTTGGGTTACTAAACTATTGTACGATCGTACATTTTCATTGGAAGTTGTGTCTTGATTATACAAACATCAGTGGGCCCGGTAGATTAGGAATTGTTCAAGTCCGTCTTTCTAGATAGATTCTTTCCGCAAGAGTTGAGGGAACGAAAAATGTAAGAGTTCATAAATCTTCAACTAGGGGGTTTGAGTGTGAAATAAGATGCCCTTAAATTCACTCAATTGTCCAAGTATGCTCCAACCCTATTGGCGAATTCGAGGACCAAGATGAACAAATTTGTGACGAGGGTATCCGACTTGGTAGTTAATGAATGTCATTTTGCAATGCTCATCCAAAGTATAAATATTTCAAGTCTTATGGTCCATGCCAAAAAAATTGAGGAACAAAAGCTCAAGCAAGTGAATCAGCAGCTAAAAAGAGCAAGGATCGATGAAGTGAATTCTTCAAAGGGTAAAACCGAGGGTCAAGGGCAACCAAGGTTCAAGCGAATGTTCTCTAACGAAGGCTCCTCTAGTGCTCCAAGGGTAAATAAAGATAGGGTACCTAACCCCAAGCCTAAAGGAGGCAATAGCGGTGGATCTTCTATGGTCAGGCCTACTTGCTCCAAGTATGGCAAGAAACATGATGGTAAGTGTCTAGTTGGCATGGATGGTTGTTGTAGTTGTGGGAAAAGCGGTCATATGATGAGAGATTGTCCCATGCTTAAGAATCAAGGAAGAGAGGGCAAGATAGTCCCTCCTAGCGGTTCAAATTTCGATGTTCCAAAAAAAACCGCTTTTATGCTCTTAAATCCCGAGGTGACCAAGAGAGCTCCTCGGATGTAGTGACTGGAATGTTACAAGTCTTTTCTATTGAAGTATATGCATTTTTAGATCCCGGTGCCACTTTGTCCTTTGTGACGCCTTTTGTGGCCATGAAGGTTGAAATACTCCCCGAAGTGTTAATAGAGCCTTTTTCGGTTTCTACCCCGGTTGGTGACTCGGTAGTGGCAAAAAGAGTATATAGGAGTTGTCCTATTTCGTTGTCCCATAGAGTTACCTTGGTGGATTCGGTGGAGTTAGACATGTTAGACTTCGATGTGATTTTGGGTATATATTTGTTGCATGCATATTATGCCTCTATTGCTTCTAAGACTCAGGTAGTGAAGTTTCAATTTCCAAATGAGTCCATTTTAGAGTGGAAGGGGCGAAATTCTATCCTTAGAGGTCAGATTGTCTCTTGCCTCAAAGCTAGGAAAATGATTTCCAAAGGGAGTATTTACCATCTTGTTAGGGTTATGGATGTTGAGTCACAAACCCCTCCTCTAGAGTTGGTTCTGGTAGTAAATGAGTTTCCAGCAGCTTTTCCCGATGATTTACTCGGTATTCCTCCCGTGCGGGAAATAAACTTTGGCATTGATCTTTTACGAGATACACAACCTATCTCGATTCCTTTTTATAGAATGGCTCTGGTAGAGTTGAAAGAGTTTAAGGAACAACTAAAGAATTTGCTAGACAAGGCTTTCATTCAACCGAGTTTCTCTCCATGGGGTGCTCCGATATTGTTTGTTAGAAAGAAGGACAACTCTCTTAGAATGTGTATCAACTATCGTCAATTGAACAAAGTGACCAAAAAGAATAAATATCCACTTCCAAGAATTGATGACTTGTTTGATCAACTTAAAGGGGCAAGTCATTTCTCCAAAATAGATCTTTATTCGGGTTACCATCAACTAAGGGGGAGAGGGTTTGACATTCCCAAGACGGCTTTTAGGACCCGATATGGTCACTAAGAATTTGTGGTTATGTCATTTAGGTTGACAAATGCCCTGGCAGCATTTATGGTCCTAATGAATAGAGTGTTTAGACACTACCTTGATATGTTTGTGATCGTGTTTATCGATAATATTTTGATCTATTGAAGGAGTTAAAATGAGCATATGAATCATTTAAGGATTGTATTGCAAGTCCTTAAAGACCACCAATTGTATGCGAAGTTAAGTGTGAGTTTTTGCTAAGGTCCATAGCCTTCCTTGGTCATATTGTGTCGAGCAAGGGTATTGTGGTAGATCCTAAGAAGATGGATGCGGTCAAGAGCTGGCCTACACCTCTAACTCCTACCGATATTAGAAGCTTTTTTGGATTTGTGTGATACCCCAAAAATCTAATGACTTAAGCTAGAGCCTAACACATAGTCTAGTAGACTAAATGTGGTTAAACATCAAGATTAGAGTCCTAAAATAACCTCCCTAAGTTAGTACTAATGTTTTAGTTCCTAAACGTCAAGGCATGCCCCCCCAAGGACCCCAAGGGTCCTTGAGGAGGACCAATGGGCTGCCCTAAAAGCTGTCAAAAACATCTTGACTCGCGAATTGGGCACCCACACCTCGTGGGTGAACTAATGCCCCGTAGGTAGGGGTCGTGAGTCGAGGCTAGACCTCCCCCAAAAGTCCAAAGTTGTAGTACCATACCACGAGCATGCAGTACGGTCTATGGACCCACTCACATCCCGTGGGTGGTGTCTCGTGAGTGAGGTTTGGACCATGAACAACATGACAAGCCACATACCCAACCCACGAGTGAGCAGTATAGTCTGTGGGTCCATCCACGCCCCGTGTGTGGGGTCGTGGATGGGGCCTGTATTGTTGTCTTAAATTCGGCCAAGGGTCTATTAATTTAGGTTAGTTCTATCTTAATTATTAAAAGGTTGGGATAGTTTATATTAGTTATTTATACATATATAAGTAGTTATTAACTATTAACCACTTATTTAACACCCCATAACTCACAAGACTCACATAAGAAACCAACTCTCCTCTCCAAAAATTCTCTTTTTAAGACTCCATTGAAGAGTAGGAACAATGTCAAGCTAGGAGTTCAAGAAACATCCTTTCTTCTCCAATTTTGTGTGGAAATCAAGCTAAGGTATGTACGCTTTTCATCTTTGTGAAGCTATCACCCAAAGAGCCCCTTCAAACTATGTTTTTAAGATTCCAATCCCCCAAACCTACGGTTTTCAACCTATGTCATGAGTCTTCTTCCAAAACGATTCCAATTGTTTAATTATGGTTGATTATGATGATTTATGATTGGAATAATGTAGTATTGTTGGATTTTGATGAAAATCTCCCTTGATGTAGCTCCTACTTCCTTGTGTTACATTGATATGTCTTGAGATGGGGTTGATGTTCCTCCTTTGAATTGTGAATTAATTTGATATTTCATGCATGATGGGATGCTAGTCTTGAGTCTTTACTTCAGTAAGGTGTCTAAATCGTCATTCGAGCATGAATGTTCCCAAGGGGGAGATAATATAACACTCACGAAAATAATAGGCTAAACTAGAGCTAAACATAAGGATTATAAATCATAAAATGAGCCCCCGTAGATTAGTAGACCATCTAGATTTGAAATGAAGGTTACAAGACTCAAGGCCAAAGGGCAAGTGCCAAGGCAAAGGGGCCAAGCTAAAGCAAAAGGCCAAGGCTTCCCCAGCCTTGGAGTACACTGTCCCAACTCCATGGCCATCACCACGGCCAGTGGTCTTGACCACGATTTGTGGGAGCCCCTGTGGAGTTGCCTTGGCCATTGAGGAGTAAGCACTAAGTGGCCTAGCTACTGCCTCAAGGTCCACGAGACAGACCACGGCCAGTGGTCTTGACCAAGGCTCGTGGAGTCCCCTCGTGAAGATGCCTTGGGAATGTGAGTTGAAGGCCCCAAGTAGCATAGCTACTACCTCAAGGACTACGAGATGGACCATGGCTCGTGGGGCCCCTAGTGGGAATGCCTTGGGCAAGTGAGCTTAAGGGACCAAGTTTCTAGCTACTGCCTTAATACATGGGACCACGATTTGTGGAGCACATCGTGGTCCCTAGCATCCCACTTAAATGGGGGGTATTTTAGGGACTTCACCTTTTAAGTCCTATCAAAGTGGGCTCATTTTGTATTACTTTTAAACAACTATATAAGTTATTTTAAGTCAAAATACTCCTAACCTTAATCATTCTTCACAACCTAACAATCGAAACCAAAAGTTCATCTTGCTCACAATATTTTTCTCTCTTAAACTCAAAAGAAGAAGAAGAGTAGAATTGGAGCTAGGGTTTGGACAACTCAAGGCTTCTTCCTCAAATTCTTTGAAGATTCATTATCAAAGTATGGTAGCTTTTAAAATTGCTTTCAAAGCTTTCAATTTCCCCAAAAGCTAGGGTTTCACTCTAAGTCATGACTTCCTTTCTAAAACGTTTTCAATGGTTGATTTGTGTTGAAATCCCCCCCCCCCCCCCTCAAGAACCCATGAATTCTCTATATTACTAAATTGTTACTTCATTATGTGGGTTGATTGATTATAGAAGAATGTGAATAGATTATGTCTATATTGATTGAGTTTATTGAATCATGATATTTTCCATATCTAATGTAGAAATTCTAGATGTTTGGGTTGAATGTGATTCATGGTCCTTGAAGGGTAAATTATGATGGTTTGTACAAGTTTATGAGAATTGTGTATGAGTTTATGATTCACTTAGAGAGTGAAGATCCTATGCCTATGGTGTACTTTTGGTATTGTTGAAAGATTATTCTCCATATACCCTTACACATGATTATGCATGAAATGTCTATGACTATGATAATGTTGTTGTGTTGATTGAAAGGCCATTGTCATCAACATACTATGAACATGATGTGGAAGGTTTACTCACATATTAATAATTCTAAAGGTGGAAAGGCTATTCTCACCCATTGAATCTATGAGCTATCATGATACCATGTTGGTTTGAGTGCTAGGGCATTCTTTTATGAACATGAACTTAGTGGATTTGAATTTAAAGGGAATTATGCTTAGAACCGAGTGGATTTGAATGTGTGATGGAATTTGTCACTTTTAATACCTAATTATTTTATTTAGGAATATTTCCAAACCAACTTCATGAACTGATAAAAAATAACTCGGGGAAACTATTTAGAGGGGTTAAAATAGTAATTTTCTAAAAAGAACAAAATGAACTTTCGCGTCATTAGATTATCCACCACAAAAAATCATATTTGTCCCCGAACAAAAAGAAGGAGAAGGAAGAATAACCGACGTCACCAAAAGCCGGAGGTATGATCTTCCAGAATCGGTGTTCATCTTTACAAGTGAGCTCCTCCTTAAGACCATTCTATCAAGATCAACTACTAAGAACTGAACTGTCGAATCAAACTTTGGCAGATCTACAAATCAGGAGTAATTATTAAGGCACATACTAACCCATGAACTCAATCTAAACTGAAACTCATTGGACCTTAACAGAACAATCATGGTGAATCTTTTCTCACATAACCAGGATAACCTTCTGAATCATTACTGACTACAACAAGAAGTGAGATTGAACCAACCACTAAGCACTCATAATGCACATACCATCATATATCTTATTATGATTCCCTTTCCACAAAACAATATTTTCACGAGTTTAAGTTATAAAAAGTAATCTATAGGCATCGGGTACCCATCAAGGGAGAATCAAACTTATCTAACTTAAAAAAGGAAATGATCAAGTAACCACCTAGAGAGTGATACATCTAAGTATACTTAAACCTCTAACAACAATATCAAAATGCTAGATCAGTAGTTGTGGTTATAGAAAATCCTTAAGAATAACAAAGCTAGTTCCAATGGTCCCCACATTCAATTACAGATAGCCAAAACGTGATACCGATGATGAGATAAGTCTTAAGTCTGTCAGAAAACTGTAAATATTCGTGATAGCTCTCCAATAAATTTTCATAAGCAAAGTTGGGCATGTAGAACCAATGGAATACTTGAACTACTTTAAGAAAACACAAAAATATGTCATATCTAAAATGACCTAGTATTTCGAAGCATCCTATCCAAACAAGAGGACATCACAGGATTGATACACCCGATCAACCACTAGGGATCCACCCATATATATAGAAACATAGGTGAGCATATACATCGAATACTCCAAATCATGTCTGAAACAAACCAGGTGGGTCACATAAAAATGTACGGAACCAAAATTGAATAACACAATATACACCTCTTGATAGTTGCGCTGAGTTATTTTTGATCATTTCATGACGTTGGGTTGGAAATTTTCTTAAATAAACTAATTAGGTATTAAAAGTGACGAATTCCACAAACTTCATTAAATTATATGGGCTAAATGGTATCGAGCCCAGGTTCATAGGTCTCACGTGTATACAAACTGAGTTTATGTAGAGTCTCGAGGATCGGTATAGAGACGTCTGTACTTATCTTCGAGATGCTATAATGACTTTTAGGAAAAAAAATTACTTCTTGAATCTCTATCATGCATCCTTTGTCCGTTCTTATTTTTATTGCTTCAGTCCATTCTCTCTTACCGATCTAATGACTCGTGTGTAGTTCCTCAAGTGAGTAGTTGGTGTTGTGTATGGCTTGGATTTTAGATCTGGTACTAAGGTTTAAGTGATATACTTATGAAAATGATGTGTGGTAAGATTTGGAATGTTCAGTATTCGAATAAATTTTGTGAGGTTATGATTTGATGATGTACTTTGAGGATAAATAAACTATTTGGTTGAACAGTGGTTTAAGGGACTTCATGAGCATATTATATATATTTCTTAGGCTAGTCATATAGTAGTGGGATCAATTCTTGTATGATATAGGCAATATCTAGAGTGGTTTGACAATTGGAAGTGGAATAATTAAAAGGATGGCTAGATAATGAACACTGTAACTTTGAAAAATACAGTTAGTAAAGTTCTCATACCATGTATGGATTACTTAGCGAGTGAAAAGAACAATATGCGCAGATGGAGGTCAGAATTTCTACTGAAATTTTATAGATTGTGTCTATATAATAAAGGTCATGGTACGACTACTACAATAGTATTGGTGTTTACTTGGATAGAGTTACAGAGTGTGTTACTTCTGCTACCGACCTGATCTAGGAAAGATTGCATATCTCTTGGGATAGAGACGTAATAGATTGGATAATGTTTTGTAGTTATTCAATAGATATAAATGTGTGGGCTATTTGGGTACAATCTTGTCGATAGGTATGATGTATTCTAGCGATCGATCTAACGGACTTTCATGGTGTGATACTAGTGGTATATGAAAATGGATACATCGATTGTCAACTATAAATACTATCTACTTAAAGAGATATCAGTTGTATCAAATGCTCGTATAATGAGATTCGGTGTTGCATTTACATTTGAGAAACAACCTACTTTGTTACTGGACACGTGGGTTAAGCATTGTTTATAAGAAAGGTTTTAGTGGTGGATCATTGGTATGGTATTAATGTATTTAGGTATACTTATGTGAAAGCAATTGAGGATTTTAGTAAGAAAGTGTATATAAAGTTGGGGTTAGTCCTTCGAATTTGGTGGAAATAACTAAGTTTAAGGTGTCATGTAGATGGTAAGGTTGACTTTATGGTAATGGAAACGACTACTGAATATGATGGTAATAAGAGTTCGTGATGGATTGTGATTGGGATGCAACTATATGATAAAGTTTGTTGGTCATGACAATTTGTGAATATCTAAGGTTGTGGTTTGCTACTATTTGATGAATAGCGTGGTTGTACGGAAAGTTGTAGAAGGTGCTAGGACACACTCGAATAAAACTGAAACGAGTAAGATTCATAACGGAAAGAATCAGTGAGAGCTAATATAGCCTTCGGAAGGAGGCAAGATAAATGATATTTACTCTAATTGCATGGGCCAAAGATGTATCTTTATGTCACGACCCGAGTCTAGGTCCCGGGTCTCGTACAAACCTCTAAGCATTCATAACATTCGATACATAGAAATAGTGTGGAATTTAAAACTTATTTAAATCAAAACTATCAAAAATTCTCATTTGTAAAGCAGCGGAATACTAAAGTGTCACATGACCATCTTAGAAAAAAGTTTAACAAGATAGGGTCACATCCCTTTACAATCAAAAGAACAAGATTTTCCTATTACATGAAAAGGAAATAAACTTCAAAAGAGAAACTTGTCCTCTATGTATGAGGACGTACCAAGTCTTGGAGGAAACTCTCAATCCAAGCACTTCAATCTAGATAGAAGCAATCACTTCCCGAAACCTACAGTTGTAGTAAAAATAAAAGGAATATGGGTTAGCACACAAAAATGTACTGAGTATGATGACAATGCAAAAACATGATTTAAAAGGGACATTTTGATTGGAAACCATGAATTATGCCACTTTTTAGAAATATCATGTACAATAGCATAAGAGACATACAATACAAGTATAGTCATCATGCAAGTCATAATACCACATTTAGACAATATCATCATGTAAACCATTACCTTCACCTCAAGTAACCCTCATGCTATACCTTGTACAATGCATGGATAGCGTCCCATACTACCACCCACACCAATGCACCACATTAAGGTCACCAAAAATGAACCTACCATTCCTTCCTTTTCACCTTTACACAATATCCACACATAAGAGACATAAGATTTCATAAGGCATGACAAGGTAAAATAACTCATAATATAACCCAAGTATAACATGTATACCACATTAAGCATTTAAGAGTCAACATTCTTCAATTACTTCATTTTGAGGACTTTCATACATTAGTCATTCGGACTTAGAGAATTCAGTATGACCCTATCAAGGCCTACTAGTGCAATGTATAGATGACATCCCATACTACCACCTACACTTCATAGAACCTCTCAAAAAACCATAATACACATCTCACATGATGGGAATAAGCATTTAACCGACATAGACCATGCAAGCTAAACATGGAATCCGGTGTCATATAGCCCCACACCGTAAAGAGGTGTTCCACTTGCCTAAGGTAGAACGGTAGCATTAGCTCGAATGGAATCCGCTAGCTAATATCCTATGTGGGCACATAGTTATGGGATAGGAAGATGTTCCTTGGAACTCTAACCTAACATTGGCAGAGTTTCCATCTAACCATATCCACTCGGTGCTTAGCCTACACTCCAATAGATTATTTCATTCACATTACATTTGTGTACTAGGGAGGAATGCTATTGGCCTATCAACCCAAGTTACTTCATTACACAATGAAGGAATGCTATAAGCCTATCAATCCATAGTACATTCAAGGATAGCTCTAGAGTCCTCATGAAAAGAATGCCATCAGCCTATCGATTCATTGTTTCTCATTACATGCAAATACTCATGAAAGGAATGCCATAGCCTATCGATTCATGGTACATTGACTCACTAAGAAAAGAATGCTATAATCCTATCGATTCAAGAGTCTTCATTCCATTAGATCATTTATGAAAAGAATGCCTTAAGACTATCAATTCATATCCATCAAGTTAAGACACATTCAATACTCATATATGAAAGGAATGCCAAAGCCTATCGATTCATATTCCTCAAGTTAAAACACATTCATTATACCATAAAAGATGCCTAAGCCTACCGCTTCAACTTACAACATTACATCATAAAAGCCATTCACATTCTATCATCATGATTCATGTGTGTCAATTGAGAATATACTATCAACAATAACACAATTATATTGTACACATGATCATCATTCTATCATTGAATGACATGCATACCCTTCACATCATAATCGCACATAGTAATTAAACACATCCACCTTTCAGGTGGATCAACATCTCTAATATAATTCTAATTCAACATGAAATTTAGTCATAATTTGCCTTCAAGGCCATAAATCTCAAATCGTCAGCACACCAGCAATTTTCCATAATTAAGGAATAGATAATGATACAATTAAATAACCCAAATAAATTTAGACATATTCCAATCAGAAGCTTTCATAATCAACAAACCCATTTCATAAAGGCACAATTTAGGAATTGAGAGAAATCATGGGTCCATGGAGTATTTTAATCATAAATCATCAATTAAACATCAATAAAATCATTATATGACATTAGAAACCATTTGAAATCATTTGAAGAAAGAACCCACGTGATTGAGTAAAACCCTTGGTTTTTCATGATCTTGAAAACTTTGAAAACTTCTTTGAAATTAACTCTAGGGTGAAAGCTAACCTTAGATGAAGGATCACCATACCTTTACTAAGATTCCCCAAGAAATTTGATGAAGGAACGCCTTGAATCCAACCCTAGCTCCCACTTCTTCCTCTTCCTGAGTTAGAGAGAGAAATACTGAGAGAGGAAGAACTTTGGGGTTTTGATTTGGGTGTTTTGAATAATGGAGTAAATGAAGTATTTTAAGACTTGAAACTAATTATATTTATGATATAAACCATTTAAAATACATATCTCATAATAAAACATTAAAACAAAATTACTTAAAAACACCTAACTTGGGTTGCCCCGTCAGGGACCAAGTAAACTTCTACAGTCCGTGAAAAGGGACCACGGACCGTGGTGATGCCCATGGTCCTCTTAGGCAGTGTCCCCTTTACCCTGCCAATCCCCAAGATGCTAAGGTATCCTCACGGCCACTTCTATGGGCCATGGAGTGGTCTATGAATTTTGGGCAGTAGCTTGGCCAAAGTTCCTGGCCTCCCATGCAACCAAGTGACCTTCACAGCCACTTCTACGGACCATGGTGAAGATCACTAGCCGTGAAGTGGTCTGTCGACTTGAGGCAAAACTTGTCCCAGGTTGGGCAGCCTTTGCCTTTGGCTTAGGCCTTGCCCCCTTGGCTTTGCACTTGCCCTAGTAACCTCAACCAACTTCATAAGGTCCTTCAACTATGGAGTCTAACACGTATCTTGACGTTGACCCTCACGATTAGGCTCCAGTTCAACCTATCATTTTCCGGGTCATTATATTATCCCCCACTTAGGAACATTCATCCTCGAATGACAATTTAAACACTTTAAGGGATAACGACTCAAGACTAGCAGCCCAACAATCATAACACGTCAATATAAATGCATAATCATAGGAGGAAACATCAACTCCACATCAACAAGCTCAATGCATATACAACAAAGTAGGAACTATTTCTACAAACTCATTATGCACAAAAACATCAACAATTCTCATTTCGTTAGAGGAACTTCCTTCTCCAACTCACATCATGCTCATTACAACATCATAAGGAAATTTATGCACCTCTTTACAAGATCACATTTAAACATGCTCAACAAGTCAACTCATGAAGCATCTAGGCAACTCATTATAGATGCATATTAACATGAGGAACAAGAACCCATGAAAACTCATTTTCTCATATGAACATAAACTTCATCAAAACAGGCATATCATAAGGAGACCATGGAAAATCATTTTCACATAAGACTCCAAAACATATCACAAACTACAAGGAACACTTGGTCTCAAGCTTGAATAGGAATAGAAGGAAAGAGATAAGGATATCAACACTCTCAACAACCTTACTATTCAACATACTATCCCCCACTTAAGGGAAAACCCAACTAAGGCTAACATGAACAACAACATAGGAACTTCAACAAGATATTCATGCCTATAAGGAACTATCACTTACCGTTACCTTCATTTGGATTAGCTCTTTTGCCTTCATTGGCTTGGAGTGCATAGAAACAGTTCTTCTTTGGAGCATTAGGATCCGCGCCAACATAAAAATCTTGTTTGGACTCCCTTCCTCTAGCCGTAATAGTAGGACAATTTCTCACTTGGTGATCAAGCATTCCACAACCATAGCAACCACTAGTACCAGCTAGGAACTTCCCATGATGCCTCTTCCCACAAGTGGTGCAAAGGCGTTTACAAAATGGAGGTCCACCACCTTTCTCTTCATTAGCCTTAGGAGAACTTGAAGAGTCTTGGTTTGGAGCTCTCTTCTTCAACCTAGGTTGACCTTGCTTATCAGACCTACCCGTCTTCAACTCCCTACATTTCAACTTAAGCTTGGACTCCTCAATAGATTGAGCATACATCATAAGCCTAGATATATCCATATCATTATGGAGCATCGACCTATGACACTTTTCCTCAACTAGGTCGGATATACCCGTCACATACCTACTCATCTCATCCCTAGGTTTATACACCAAGGATGGAGCATACTTACACAAGAGGGTAAATTTCAAGGTTTACTCTTCCACACTCATGCTACCTTGCTTAAGATTGATAAACACCTCAACCTTACACTCCCTCTTCTCACAGGGAAAGTACCTACCAAGGAATGCTCTCTTAAACTCCTTCCATTCTATAGGATCCGCTTCTAAAGGGCTATTCCTTTTCAATTTAGTGAACCACACTTGGGCCACCTCTTTCAATTGATATGAAGCTAATTTCGCCTTCTCCCTAAAGTTACCCCCATAGCATTGATTATCTTATATACTTTATCCAAGAATTCTTGGGGATCCTCTCCCACTCTAGAACGTAGAAATATCAGAGGATTCATCCTCACAAAGTCTCTCCACCTTGAGGCCACGGTACTCTCATTAGCATTCACCCTAGGCTCCACATCTCGATTAACTTGAGCCTTCATGGCTTGAGCTAATGTTAGAAAAGACGACCTAATCTCATCATTGGTCATGGCCGGTTGATCCACTGGAACTTGATTCTCTTGAGGCACTTGGTCACCTTGAAGACCTTGGGGAGGAACTCATTCACTATCTCCTCTTCCATCCTTCTTGGGTTAGCCCTTGTATTCATATCCTATAAACACAAGAGAATGGTTAGGAAAAGGACATCTATAAAGCTAAACTCTAAGACACGACTTCAAGAATATGAAAGAAGTGTAACTTTCTAACGTCCTATAGCCTCTCACTCATAGATGTTTCACGACTCACACCGATGAACAAGACTTTACTAAACGTGGCTTGTGAGACATCAACCCTAAAAACCATTTCCAAAATCTTGTGCTTTGATACCAAGTTTGTCATGAACCGAGTCTAGGCACGAGATACGACACAGCGTACTTTACCCCGAAGGGGTTTTGTACAAGCCTCTTAGCATTAATAACATTCGATACATAGAAATAGTGTGGGATTAAAAACTTATTTAAATCCAAACTATAAAAAATACTCATTTATAAAGCAGCGGAATACGAAAGTCTCACATGCCCATCTTAGAGGAAAATTTAACAAGATAGGGTCACGGCCCTTTACAATCAAAAGAACTGGAATTGTTTATTACATGAAAAGGAAATGAACTACAAAAGAGACACTTTTTCTCGATGTAAGAGGACGTAGCAAGTCTTGGAGGAAAGTCTCAATCCAAGCACTTCAATCTAGATAGAAGCAATCACTTGCCGGAACCTACACTTGGAGTAAAAATACGAGGAATATGGGTTAGCACAGAAAAATGTACTAAGTATGATGACCATGAAAAAATATTCTTTAAAAGGGACATTTTGGTTGGAAACCAGGCATTATGCCACTTTTTAGAAATATCATGTACAATAGCATAAGAGACATACAATACAAGTATAATCATCATGCAAGTCATAATACCACATTTAGACAATATCATCATGTAAACCATTACCTTCACCTTAGACATTCACCTCATGTAACACTCATGCTATAACTTGTATAATGCATGGATAGCGTCCCATACCACCACCCACACCAAGGCACCACATTAAGGTCACCAAAAGTGAACTTACCATTTCTTCCTTTTCACCTTTACACAATATCCAAACATAAGAGACATAACATTTCATAAGGCATGACAAGGGAAAATAACTCATAATCTAACCCAAGTATAGCATGCATACCACATTAAGCATTTTAGAGTCAACATTCTTCAATTACATCATTTAGAGAACTTTATAGAGCCTCGCATAACATCTTCCTCAGTGGCGGTCCTAGGATTATCTAGGGCCCGTGCCCTACGTTGCTCCCAATCGCCCTCCGGAGGACGAGGCGACATCCGCCTTATTATGTCAACCACTTTCATAGGTTAGTCATTAGATCTTAGAGAACTCACTATGACCCTATCAAAGCCAACTCGTGCAGTGTATAGATGGCATCCCATACTACCACCTACATTTCATAGAACGTCTCAAGAAACCATAATACACATCTCACATGATGGGAATAAGCATTTAACCGACATAGACCAAGAAAGCTGGACATGGAATCTAGTGTCATATAGCCTCACACGGTAAAGAGGTGTTCCACTTGCCTAAGGTAGCACAGTAACATTAGCTCGGATAGAATCCGCTAGCTAATACCCTATTTGGGCATGTAGTTATGGGATATAAGGATGTTCCTTGGAACTATAACCGAACATTGGGAGAGTTTCCATCTAACCATATCCACTCGATGCTTAGCCTACATTCCTATAGATTATTTCATTCACTTTACATTTGTGTACTAGGGTGGAATGCCATTGGCCTATCAACCCAAGTTACATCATTACACAAGGAAGGAATTCTATAAGACTATCGATCCATGGTACATTCAAGGATAGCTCTAGATTTCTCACGAAAAGAATGTCATAAGCCTATCAATTCATGGTACATTGACTCACAAGGAAAAGAATGCTATAAGCCTATCGATACAAGAGTTTTCATTCCATTAGATCATTTATGAAAAGAATGCCTCAAGCCTATCAATTCATATCCATTAAGTCAACACACATTCAATACTCATATATGAAAGGAATGCCATAGCCTATCAATTCATATTACTCATGTCAAGACACATTCATTATACCATAAAGGATGCCTAAGACTACCACTTCAAGTTAGAACATTACATCATAGAAGCCCTTCACATTCTGTCATTATCATTCATGAGTGTCAATTGAGAATATACTATCAACAATAACACAATTACATTGTACACATGATCATCATTCTATCATTGAATCACATGCATATCCTTCACATCATAATCATACATAGTAATTAAACACCTCCCCCTTTCAAATTGATCAACATCTCTAACACAATTCTAATTCAACATGAAATTTAGTCATAACTTGCCTTCAAGGCCATAAATCTCAAATCATCAACACACTAACAATTTACCACAATTAAGGCATAGATAATGATACAATTCAATAACCCAAAGCAATTTAGACATATTCCAATCATAAGCTTTCATAATCAACAAACCCACTTCATAAAGGCACAATTTAGGAATTGAGAGAAATCATGGGTCCATATTGTATTTTCACCATAAATCATCAATTAAACATCAGTACAATCAATATATGACATTACAAAACATTTGAAAATGTTTGAAGAAAGATACCATGAGATTGAGTAAAACCCTTGGTTTTTCATGAACTTGAAAACTTTGAAAACATCTTTGAAATTGACTCTAGGGTGAAAGCTAACCCCTGATAAAGGATCACCATACCTTTACTAAGATTCCCCAAGAAAATTGATGAAGAAACGCCTTGAATCCAACCCTATCTCCCACTTCTTCTTATTCCTTGAGTTAGAGAGAGAAATATTAAGAGAGGAAGAACTTTGGGGTTTTGATTTGGGTGTTTTGAATAATGTAGTAAATGAAGTATTTTAAGACTTGAAACTATTTATATTTATGATATAAACCATTTGAAATCAACCCCTCATAATAAAACATCAAAAAAAATTACTTAAAAACCCCTAACTTGGGCAGCCCCTTCAGGGACCAAGTCCACTTCTACTGTCCGTGAAAAAGGACCACGGCCCGTGGTTGTGCCTTTGGTCCTCTTAGGCAGTGTTTCATTTGCCTTGGCAATCCCCAATATGCTAAGGCCTCTTCACGACCACTTCTACGGGTCTTGGTCAAGACCACTTGCCTGGGAGTGCTCCATGAAATTTGGGCATTATCTTGGATAAAGTTCCTTGCCTCCCATGCCACCAAGTGACCTTCACGGCCACTTCTACAGATCGTGGTTAAGACCACTGGCCGTGAAGTGCCCCGTGGACTTGAGGCAGTTCTTGGCCAAGGTTGGGCAGCCTTGGCATTTGGCTTAGGCCTTGCCCCCTTGGCTTGGCATTTACCCTAGCAACCCTCAACATACTTCAAAAGGTCCTTCAACTATGGAGTCTAACACGTATCTTGATGTTGACCCTCACGATTAGGCTCTAGTTCATCCTATCGTTTTCCGAGTCGTTATACTTTAGATGGTTGAGAATTTTGTTCTGAGACATGTGGTTCCATCTATTTTACTATGGTTATGGTGATAGTGTTACATGTCGTTCATATCAGTTAAAAGTTGTTTGGATAAGATTTGAGAAACAAGCCTACAGACGTTTGACTCGAGTGCGGTGATAAGTTTTTTTTATGGTTTTGAGTTTGGTAACTGATACCATTGAATTTTTTTATGAAGGATATTGTAAGATCAATGGAGAGACGATCAATTATAGGCTAAGATACATGAATTCATAATGACTTCCAATGTATGAGCTAATGTTAATAGATAATGGGATTGTGTTACATGATTGGTATCGAAATTCATGTTTTTCATGGTGAGTTTATTTTCGTGGTAATATGTTTTTTTAAGGTATGTATTAGTAAGGTAAGAAATGATCGATCGCATTAAGTATTGAGCATTTGGAAGTACTTGTGCATAATTTGAGTGGTAAATTGGGTTACTTTTTATTGTTAAATGACCTAAGGGAGGTTTCACATAATGTTATGGTTTAACGGATAAGGTAAAAATGTCATGGGTTGTTGGCCAAAGAATAAGACTGGTAAGCGAGTTAGCAAAAAGAACAAAATTTTAGTGTTTTGAAGAGTTCAAGGTATTTGAAATTTGCGTCATGAAAAGAAATTAAGAAAGCTGAAGGAATAAGTCATCTCGTATAGACCCTTGCTTCGGAGTTTATGATTGTAAGAATTTTTCCCTTTGAGTTTAGATATGACTATGAGATGTGACAACCGGATCTTTAAAGTCTTACTAGAGGTTTATCAATGAATTTATAAAGATTGGGTTTTAATTTGGGTGACAAACTGTGAAGTATGGAAGATTCTGCGTTGTTATGTGGGGCTAGATTTTTCAAATTATGGTGGGTGATTTATGAATATGCAAATATGGACCTACAGCTCTACATGGTTATTGAGAATTTCGAGGGGATTGAAAGTACTCTCTTAAATGGGACTACACAGACTGATGTGATGTGTTACATAGACACTTGATGGTAAATAGTGATTATCTGCCCATAGTATACATAATTATTGGGGTGATCAAGGATTTTCTTTAATTATGGCATGAGGTATATGACAAGTGTAAAAGATAGTTGAAACATGGTATGTGAATATTTTGTAAGGACTTGACTGTGGGGGTGATTTAATAGCTTTATCTCGTTGGGAATGTACCATCAAATTTGGAATTACTGCATGAGCCTTGGGTGAGACACGTATATGTCATGGAATGCTTAAATGGAAAGAGAGGGACCCATAGTTTGAAATTGATAGAGGATATAATGTTATTACTAAGAAGACTTCGATACTAGTAATGATTTGAGAATAAGGTAAATGACTGGTGCAGTTATAATGTTCTGTTTGTATTAAGAGTGTTGGTATTAGTGGAGTACTTTGAGAAGTATGTAGGGTTTGATGAATTGAGTATATGTATGATTGTAATGAAGACTACACTGGTTTATTGTGGGTGGCTAAAAATCAACAAGATGGAGTTAGATGAATGAAAATTTGGTTCAGAGACATGTGGTTCCATCTGTTTTGCTATGGTTATGGTGGTAGTGTTACATGTCGTTCATATCAGTAAAACGTTGTTGAATATGAAAATATGGATCTACAGTTATATATGGTTATTGAGAATTTCAAAGGGATTTAAACTACTCTGTTAAATGGGACTACACATAATGATGTGATATGTTACATACACACTTGATAATAAATAGGGATTATCTACTCAAAGTATACATAATTATTGGGGCGATCAAGGATTTTCTTTAATTTTGTCACGACCCAAAAATGGACGTGATGGCACTTGTCTTATCCCACAATGACAAGTCAGCCTAAAACCCAACCAATACGATAAATGCAGAAAACAAAGTCAATTGAGTGAAACCGCAAAACCTGGTTGTCACGTGTGCAAGCCTCTAAGGTATTACAATTGATTCACAGAAACACACAAGTCTCAAATGACATTGTTTCTAGAATAGAATAAAATCATAAATAAGGAGAAACAAGGTCTGCTGAGATGAAAAACAACTACCTCATAAACCTCCACAAGAAGCCTCAGACAAGAAGAGAAGAGAAAGTATCACGAACATCCGAGCTAGTAACCTACAAAAATGTAATAGCAAGGGGTGAGTACCAAACTAGATGGTACTCAGTAAATAAACTTCTAAACACAAGCTAAGGGAATAGAATATGAGTACTCCTTACACCCCAACTGAACCTCCACAACTACGACCTGCATAAAACTAGCCCAACCTAACAATTCACAATTTACATAGCACACAGCTCAACAACAATGCTCTAACAATTACATATCATCAACAACAATCTCAATATTCATCAGTAACAACCTCCACAACTATCACCTGCATAAAATCAAACCAACCTAACAGTTCACATTTTACATAGCACACAACTCAAAAACAACACTCTAACAACTATATATCCTCAACAACAAGCTCAATATTCATCAATCACAAGTTCCATAGAAATGCAGTCACAAGATCAGCAAAACACAATATAAAGTTCACTAATGATAAAGATGTGCAATGCAATGGAATGCAATGTGAAGTATAGTGATGTATGTCTGACCTACTGATACACACCCATTGTCTCTCAATCCGGGACCTATGGGGGACATATTTGTCCATGCATCGTCCCAGTGTGAGACACGTCCCTTGATAATATTATCCATCACAACGCGCAATATATACCTCGATATATAGTATCCATCATGGCGCATGGTAAGTGCCTCAATATATAGTACCCGTCGTAGCGCGCGACACGTCCTTCGAAATGGTACATCCTCTTTAATTTCTTATTCTTTCTCAGTTTATATAACACTTGTTACAATCATATATCAAAATAATGAAAATGACATGTTCACAATAATGAGGAGATGACCATCTTCATAACATTGCACAATCGTGATACAACACTGATAGCAAATCAATAAGCATTTCAAACTCATTCTTAACACATCACACACCAACAATTAATCACATTGCCTTTAATTACCCCTTTTTCATTGTTAAAATCATTCAACATGGACAAGTCAACCTATCACCAAGTCCCATTAATCCGCTACATACCACAAGGAAATACACGACTCTATGCACTTAATAAGGGTTTAGAAATCCACTTTCCTCAAATAGTCGAACAATCACTCAAGGACTTGAGCCTTCCCCTTTCATTGGATTTCCAAATCAATGAATCTATTCAAATAAGTAATCACAATAAGATTTAGAAACTAACAACACACACATATTATTTTATGTCTAGCATTGATCCAAAAACTCACTCAAATCTATAATAAAGTTCCTAAGTTTCAAGCCTAGGGTTAAGTCTCAATTTCTCCAATATCATAACTCATCTTCGTGATACTTTCTAATCTCTTCTTGTCTGAGGCTTCTTGTGGAGGTTTGGGAGGTAGATTCTAGTCATCTCTGCAGACCTTTTTTCTCCTTATTTATGATCTTGTTCTATTGTAGAAACAATATCATTTGAGATTCGTGTGTTTCTGTAAATCAATGGTAACACTTTAGAGGCTCGTACACATGACAACCAAGTTTTGGGGGTTTAACTAAGTTGACTTTGTTTTCCTCATTAAACGTATTGGTTGGGTTTCAGACTAACTTGTTTTGGTGGGATAAGACGAGTGACATCGCGTCCTTTTTTGGGTCATGAAACAATCCTCTATAAATACCTAAGTTCTTAACATTTTATTTTCATCACCTTTCACATACAATAGCATCGCCCCACTCAAGGTCTTAACATTTTTTTTTCATCACATTTAACATAGAGTAGCCTCACCCCCACTGATGTAATTAGTTTAATTATTTCCTTTTGCTTATGATATTTATTCACATTAATATTTATATATAGGTCAGTAAAATCTCTCTATATTTGCATTGTTTGTGAGCTCTTTTTTGGGGGCTATTATAGAAAACATAAAAATTCTGCCTCAAATTTTTTTTTATTGTTATTGTGAATTGTTGTTATAAAAATTACTGTTATATATATATATATATATATATATCTAACTATATTAAATGAAGAAAAATCTATTTTCTTCGTCTAGTTATTAAATAACAACGAAAATAGTACCATTTTGTGATGATGATGTTGATAGGAGGCGAGAGATTTTTATGGAGTTGAAGAATGTGAGACACTATTTGAGACAAATAGATGGTCAAGTGCAAGAGGCTAGATTACGAGGCAAGGATCAATAATATAGAATCTCACATTTGTGCTTCAATTCCTCTTATATGGTGTCACACATTCTCTAGCTTCGTGCAGATCTTTCGCTCTTGTCAATGTCATCATCAGACAACGGCGCCATTTTTCATGTTATCTAATCACTTGACCAAGCTTTCTTTAGTTAATATAGTAAGACGTCCCTATAACACTTATTTTTCCAAAAACATTTAGACATAAATTCTGGAAATACTCTAACCCCAAATCTAACCATGTCCCAATCTAATGAAGGACGCAACCCTCGCCCGAGCCCTAACAACGGCCTATAGCAATTCTTATAATCTTCTTACGGGGAAGAAAATAAAATCAAAGATACTTATGATAAAAGAAGTTGTATCATCAAAGGCAACTTCTTTTATCGTAGGTATCTTTGATTTTTATTTTATTCCCTGTATGAAGATAATAAAATTGCTATGTTGGTTGATTGTTGGGAGTAAATGATCATAATATACACAAGAGAAAAAAAAATTATTTCGTGTTAAAGTCTTTTTAAGTTTAATTTATGTAATTTCTTTATTTATGGTCTTTACAAATAGGTGTATGATCTATGTATACATCTCAATTTCACTTGTGGTATAATATCATGTGGGTATTTAGACATAAAAATATATATAAAAGAAATATTCACTCTATTTTAAATTTCAAAATTGGAGTTGGAGTTGTGTTTGACCATACTTTTTGCAAAGATCTTTTAAAGTTTGAATGTATTTTTTCTAAATGTGATTTATATCTTCAATTTTCAAAAACCTAAAAAATCATCAAACTTGACTAATTTACCTCAAGCATACAATCAAATTTTTTCTATAAGAGTAATATCTCAAAATAGATAATCACATAATGTCGTATATTAAATTATATATAAGAGCTACTACAAATAATGTTAGTGTGAGGAAGTCTCTAAAGTTATCCCATATAACAAAAATATTTTATAACATACAGTATACCAGTTCTTTTTCCCTCCTAATTAAGGATGTGTTCCATATGGAGAAATGTTTATTAGTCTTTTCATATTTAGTTGTCTAAATATTTTGGAAAATTAGTGATCGAGAATTGTTGTTGTAGAGAGGTTGACTATAAAATTAATCTTTTTCTTATTTTTTGTTTGTTTGTTGAATAGTAATTAATTTATCATGGAAATGACATTGTCATCTAATGATGGTGGCAATAGGATGCGCGAGATCTGCACGGAGTTGGAGAAGTTGAGACATCATTTGAGAGGCAACGATTCTTTGATACAAGATGCTAGATTACGCGACACTGGATTGCTTTTTTTACTACTATTTACATGATGTAATGCTTATTTGAGGAGAGAAGATGAGCTGGAAAATGAACTAGAGACTTATTATAACACCTTTTATCGTCGATACATTTGATAATTTATTTTCATCCAAATGAGAATATTATAAAAAAAATGATGTTGTTGGTTGGTTGTTAGCAGGAGAAAAAACTATAATATATGCAAGAGAATAAATTGTATTCTCTCTAAATTTTAAATCATGTACCTATATGATGTGTTAAAGCATATATATGTTTTTTATTTTCTTTAATAATTATCTTGACAAGGTTAATGTAAGATTTGTGTACACACTATCGTACTCCCAAATTTCACTTTTTGTTTATGTTAGGAGTAACAAAAGGGGAATTTCAGGAGGGAATTACAAGGTGAACATTTTTCTATTTGCATAGAGATTTGTAACTTAATTATTTGACAAAAATATAAACCCCGTCATTACAGAAAAGCCAATGGGGAAATAATTTGGGCATTAAAACTTTTGGGGAGTGACTTGGAAATTTCTAGCCTAGTCTAGATTTGTGTGAATTCTGAGTCAGGTATGGTCTAGGGAAATCTGGTAATGAACTAGGGATCTAATTATAAATTTGATCACATGAGTGGATAGATAAGACAATAAGGAGCCCGTACGACTTTACTGAATCGAATTCAGAGAAGTAAAACTCCCGAAACCGATCTTAGAGTGAACTAGCAGTTTTTGAATGTCCTGGTTTGAAAGTGTGTTGTGAAATGGGAGCTTGTAACTCAAATTATGAGGTTCTGTCTCCGTGCAATCCACCAGGGCAGGGCCGCTGTGGCGGGTTGGGGTCTGCAATAGCGGGCCAGTCGCGAATTTAGTCGAGGTAAAACCCCAATTTCACTAGTTTTCTACAAACTTTATTCTTAAGAGTTAGGAGACGACCTAGGACAATTTCTTGACAATTTTCCATGACTTTTGGTGCTAAAGGTAAGGATTTCTCACCTAATGCATTTTTTTATCCTTAAAATTTAGATTCATGGGTAATTATCATTGGGGGAGGGTTTTGCCCTGAAGTTAATGGTGGGAAAAGCCCTAGCTACACTTTAGGATCATTGGTTTGGTCTTGGGTTATTGGGTTTGGTATAATCCGTGTAAATTAGACCTTAGTTATTGATCCTTGCATTATATTAATTATATGTAGACCTAGAACAAGCGAAAAGAATCCAGAATGAGAAGGTTGAAGTGTCTTGGGAGGAGTCAGGCTTTATTTCGAGGTAGATGATCGTTTGATTTCCTATTTATGTGATATTAGTCGGTTAATTAGTTAGTTGTGTGCATGCATGTATGTGAATAGAGAACTGTGAAATGAAACTAATGCAAATGAGTTATTTATATAAATAATTACATGCCATGAAACCATTTCTTGATTGTATGACTATGATCATTGTTGATTATGGGTGTGATTGTGATTATTCTAACTGGACCGGGGTGTCACATTCTGACACATATATTAGATCGGGTGTCACGTTGCGACACATATATTAGATCGAGTGTCACGTTCTAACACATATATATTGGATCGGGTGTCACGTTCTGACACACTAACAGTTTGGGTACGGGTTCCATGAGAGAACTATTGTGATTGTTGTGCTTATGTTTACTTGGCATTGATAATGGAAGATTTTATGTTGCTCTGAAATGATAACTGAACAATATTTCGTATATGTGTACTCACTATATTGTGATTGATCGTTGTGTATTGTGCTTTTGGGAGTAGGCGTGTGATCCTACCAGTACACTGTGGTTTTGTACTAATACTGCACTTGCTTTTGCTTTATTGAGTACAGGGCATCTTCAGATGGCTACTGATAGACCTCATTTAGGAGATCACTGATCGAGATCGAATTCAAGGGTGGTTTGAGGCTAGAGATGTGAAACCTTTGGTGGTTGATTTTATGAAAGACGCTCAGGATAAAGTAAGAAGTATCCAAGCTAAGCTCCTAGCGGTCAGTGGCTTATAGATTGGCCTTACCCCCTAGCTGATCTGGAATTCATCTAGTGTTTCATGTGTCCATGTTGAATAAGTATCATGGGGACGGAGATTACATCATAAAATGAGACCCAGTTTTGTTATACAAGGACCTTTAGTATGAGGAGGAACCAATTGCAATTCTTGATCGTGATGTTTGGAAGCTACGGACCAAGGAGATTAAGTCTGTAAAAATTCAATGGAAGCATCGTCTGGTTGAGGAGGCTACTTGGAAAACCGAGAAGGACATGCGAGACAAGTATCCCTAGTTATTCGATGATTCAGGTACTACTCTACTTTTTCTTTAGCCCTTTTCTCCTAGTTGGTCACTCCAGGGTTAGTGATAGGTAAATTGGTATCTATTGTAACAACCTGTTCCCGTCGTTATCGAAAAGACAATGGGGAAAGAATTTGGGCCAAATTTTTTTGGGTAGTGACATGAAAATTTCTAGCCTAGTCCAAATTTGGATGAAATCTGAGTTAGGTATGGTTTTGGGAAATCAATTAATAAATTGTGGGGGGTCTAATTATGAATTTGATCACATAATTTGATAGCTAAGACGTTAAGGAGCCTGTACGACTTTATGAAATCGAATTCGGGTAAGTAGAAATCCTGAAACTGATCTTAGCGTGAATGGGTAGTTTTTGAACATTCTAGTTTGAAAGTATGTTGTGATATGGGAGCTTGGAACTCAAATTCTGAGGTTCTATCTCCATGCAGGTGGCCAGGGCGGGGCCGCTGTGGTGGGTTGGGATTTGCCGTAGCGGGCTAGTCGCGAATTAAGTCGGGGAAAAACCCCAAATTCGTTATTTCTCTACAAACATAATTTTTAAGAGTTAGGAGATTACCCAGGACGAGTTCTTGACAGGTTTCAACGACTTTTGGTGTTAAAGGTAAGGATTTTACTACCCAAATCCATTTGTCGATCAGTAGAACTTAGATTCATGGGTAATAATCATTGAGGGAGCGTTTTGACCTGTAGTTAATGGCGGGAGAATCCCTAGCTGAACTTTAGGATCATGGGTTTGGTCTTGGGTTATTGGGTTTGGTATAATCCGGGTAAATTAGACATTGATTATTGATCCTTGCATTAAATTAATTGTTTGTAGACCTAGAACAAGCGAAAAGAATCGGAAAAAGGAAGGATCAAGAGTTTTAGGAGATTGAAGCTTGATTTCGAAGTAGGTGATGGTTTAATTTCCTATTTGTGTGATATATGTCCATTAATTACTTCGTTGTATGCATTCATGTATGTGTATAGGGAACTGTGAACTGAAACTAATGCAAATCAGTATATGTATATGAATAATTATATCACATGAAACAATTGCTTGATTGTATTACTATGAGCATTATCGATTATGGGAATGATTGTGAATGTGGTTGTGCTGTCTGGATCGGGTGTCACATTTCGACACATATATTGGATCAGGGGTCACATTCCGACACATATATTGGATCGGGTGTCACGTTCCAACACATGTATATTGGATCGGGTGTCACTTTCTGACACACTAATAGTTTGGGTAAGGGTTCCATGAGAGAACTATTGTTATTGTTGTGCTTATGTTTATTTGGCATTGATAATGGAAGATTATATGTTGCTCTGAATTGATAATTGAACTATATTCCATATATGTGTACTTACTATGTTATGATTGATCGTTGTATATTGTGCTTGTGGGAGTAGCCGTTTGATCCTACCAGTACACTGTGGTTGTGTACTAATACAACACTTGCTCTTTCTTTGTTGGGTACAGGGCATCTTCAGGCAGCTAGTGACAGACCTCATTGAGGAGATCACTTATCGAGATCGAATTCAAGAGTGAGCCAATTCTTCCAGGCTTCCATGGATTTTCTTGTGTTTAATCCATTCTCTTGGTACTCAGACTAGCTCTTTAGATATTTGTTTCGTTTTAGCTCTCAGGGTTGAACCCCTTGTTCTTAGACTTATCATTAGTAGAGATTTTGTACATTGACTTTCAGCTTCTAGGGGTTGTTTTCCCTAAATGTTTTACTAGTTGTTTGTTAAAATTTTGGAGTTTATGGGAACTCCATATTTTATTAGACCTTTAAACCTGCTTGCATATCTTTAAATGCCTATCTTTACATATAATTTGTTTGGTTGGGTTCTAGTAATGGTTCTCCCACCGGAAGGTAAGTGTGGGTGCCCATCACAACGGTCAGGGTTGTGACAACAAGCTTACTTGTTTTGGAGGCACTTTTTGTGCGGTTAGTAAATTGAAGATACTTTTCATATAAAATGATATTAATTGCTTTAGTTTACTTCACACAATTTCTCTTAAAGAGGCCTTAGATTATTGAAAACTTTTTTAGATCTTTTGTGTTTGTTTTTTTTACTTTTACCAATATTGAATTAATATGCTCATACCTAGCCATATCCCTTTCGAACTAATTATGTTTTGCATATACATGACTTATCACTTTATAAACTTATATAGAGATTAGTAAATTGTGTGTCATTCAAATCATATGAGTATTTAATATGATCGAAAGCAAGCACACTACAAATTCACTTTTTGTTTATGCATCTCCAAAACTATTGGTAAAGAAAATAATCTGATCTTTAGATGAGTAAAGGCACTAAGATGTGCCCTACACGTCACTCCATAATCTTTGTATTCACCTTGTCAAACGGTTAGTCATGATATCAATTATTGGGCTAAAATAATATAAAACTATATACTCTTTACAAGGAATATTAATAATATTTAGTATGGATCAAGCTACCAACACATTATATGTACAAAGTCTCACACAATCTGTCACTCCCCGAGCCTACAACTTTAGATGTGGCTGACACTCCAGAACCAATGTTGGCCCCAAGAGAACCATTAACCTGGCTTAACTCTTAGCAGAAGACTTACTAAATATTTAAAGAACTCAAAAGATAAAGTCATGTAATAAACTTAGAATGTTGTAAAGGAACATTCAATTAGTCCTAGACGCAACTCAAGTCTTTAAACATTTATAACTGAAAATGGAAAAGACTCATGAACTACTGTCTATCTATCTATAAAGCATGTACTAGCTGAGATGGACGTCGAGACAAGACACACGGCATCCTAATAACAAAATGAAATAATTGAAAGAAAATAGGGAATCCTCCGGAAGCAAGGAG
The DNA here is from genome assembly GCA_036250405.1 of Solanum raphanifolium. Classification (NCBI taxonomy): domain Eukaryota; kingdom Viridiplantae; phylum Streptophyta; class Magnoliopsida; order Solanales; family Solanaceae; genus Solanum; species Solanum raphanifolium. Next base: position 35,515 of record JAJOOE010004103.1, read on the forward strand.
GCTCACCAAACAACTGTTGAACTAAACTAGATCAACGAAGTGCAGATTGTTGATCCTGGTTACCTGTATCTTCATCATAAAATGGTGTAGCCCAAATTGCGTCAGTACATTGAATGTACGAGCATGTGAGGGGAAATCTATAACATGACATAAGCTTGAATTGGAACTGAAGGAACAATTTACCTCGTCTCAACTCAACTCAACCTCTACTCAATTCAATATAAAGAAATAAAAGTAATACAATATAAAGAAAATCTTTTAAAACAATAGATAACAACTCAATGTATTAGAAAATACATATTAAACTATGTTTGTATGCAAAAAATAAAAAGTAAACTCCATTTGGGAGATTTTCTAACCAACAACTATAACTATGAGTTATGTGATGATACAACATCTAGCCCACGCTACCAGAACTCTCTTATACTTTACTAGGGTATAGACCTCCTCAAAAAAGTGGATCCACTAGTATATGCTAAAAAGCCATAAAGCAATCATCTAAAAAGTATGACCCTTTTCTACCCATATTGGCTACATGGTTTATGGGGGCTATGAGTTGTTACAACTCTCCCCTATATCGATGCTCAGTACTACTCCCAAAATTTACTTAGCTTATTACATTTTAAAGAAAACATTTCCTCTTCCTCCACTTTGAGATTATTACTCAAAAGGTTTTCTCTAAAAAGTTATAGTACTTTGTAATGCTCATGAACTCCTTCGGAAATCGGTGTTTCCACTTTTCTTAAATGCAAAACATTTCCTTTACTATTCCTAAACTCAGTGCTCGAGTCATTTAAAACAAGTTTAAAACAATTTGTAAAAGACTTCTTAAAATGACACGAAGAACTCTCAAGACTTGACTATTAGCTCTACCTTGAATTTAAATTATGAAATCAAGGTTATGGTTCATGTTATGAATGATTTCTATATGTTTAGAAGGAGTTTAGATTAGTTAGAATCAAAGAGGGGTAAAGGCACCCTTTGAACGAACTCAGACGGGCTAAATGACGGAGAAGCGGTGGGGGCAGGCGACCCTAGCGCACTAAGTCGCATGGAGCTCCAGTCCCTAAACTATAGAACACTATTCTAGGTAAGATTTTGGTGCGGTGCATGAGCCACCCCTAGCGCAAAAGTTGACGAAGTTTCCTCTTCGATTTCTGACCCTAAGTCACCAAGAATCGAATGGTTTCTTACTTAATAACTTAGAATTGAATACTCCACAAAATTACCCAAGAATCTACTCAACAAAAACTCTTAAACTCGATACATTTATCTCAAGAACTCGTCAAACCCATTCTAATTCAAGAACGAACACAATACTTTAAGAACACTAATCAAGAACTCAATTCCTTCAATTTTGAGAACATAATTTCTTAAAAAAACATGATTGGTGTGTGGATGATCGAACCCTAAACTATGAGATCTCACATACCTCTTAGGGATCAAACCCTTGGCGAAATCCGCAGCAAAACATAAGAATCTTGATGAATGTATTCAACGTTTCTCCTTTTATCCTCTTCTCAAACTCCTCTCAAAACCCTAAGCGTATTTTTATTAATGAAAACTTACCCAAATTAGATTTGACCCCAAAACATTACTAAAAATCAAATTAATCTGATTGGGTAAGGAAAAGACCAAAATACCCTGATATTTTTGGGTAACATTGCTTAACTGGACAGCCTGACTTCAAATAGTCATATCTCCATCATACAAGCTCAAAAATTAGTAAACTTGGTGGCGTTGGATAGAGGATTCTAGGACCTTTCATTTAATATCTTATGGGACACCTAACTAATCATGTACTGAAAGTTATGGTTGTTTGAAGTTGACCCAAACCTCATAACTTATGCGTAACTTGAAATATTTCAGATTTTGCTATTTCCAATTTTGTTCTTTCTATTTTTGACCCCTTCAAATATCAAGGTGTTACAATATCTCCCCCTTGATTCGACCTCCAATGAGATTACTCTAAGTAAACTAATGGTGGTAAAATAAACACTCAGCCCAAACATTCAATATGCAAAGTAACACAATATTTCAACTAAAATAAATGCCAAGAAAAGGATTAGTACCTTAATTTGGAATTTCTCCAGACTCAAAGAGATTTGGATAGCTCTTCTTCATATCCTCGTAAGCTTCCCAAGTACCTTCCTCAACAAACTGATTCCTCCATAAGACCTTGGTTGATTCTACCTCCTTGTTTATCAACTTGCAAAGCTGACGATCTAGAATCTGAATGGGACTTTCCTCATAAGACAAACTATCCGTAATACCAATGTTTTCAGTCGGTTTAATAAGTTAAGGATCGCCCATACACTTTTTCAATATTGAAATGTGGAATACCGGATGGATTACTGCTAATTCTGATGGTAGCTCTAACTCAAAGGCTACATTTTGAATACTTTTGGATATCCTGTAAGGGCCAATATACCAGGGACAAAGCATCCCCTTCCTGACAAACCTCAAAACAACCTTAATGGGTGAAACCTTCAAGTAAACTCAATCATCTACGTCAAACTCTAGTCACTTCTCCTAACATCAATGCAGGATTTCTGACGACTCTGGTTGTTTTCAACCTCTCTTGAATAGTCTTGACTTTCTCCATAGCTTGATGAACCAAGTATGGTCCTATCCACCCAACCTCACAAACTTCAAACCATCAAATAGGAGATCTGCATCTTCTCTCATAAAGAGCCTCATAGGGAGCCATTTGGATGCTAGAGTGATCATCTCAGTTACCATTGAAATCGATAACACACGCCCTCAACATATCCTCTAAAGTCTGAATTATAATCTCTCCTTAGCCATCTGTCTGTGGATGAAAAGCAGTACTAAGGTTCACCTTTGAACCCGAACCCTTCCGGAAAGACTTCAAAAATTGTGGGGTGAATTGTACACCTCTATATTAAAAATGGAGACCAAAACTCCTTAAAGTCTAACTATCTCTACAATATATAACTTAGCATAATCTTCTGCTAAAAATGTAGTATTTACTGGTAAGAAATGGAATAGTCATTCGATCTACAATCACCCAAATCAAATTACGGTGCCTGCGAAATCGTGGTAGACCAATAATAAAATCCATATTGATCATCTCGTATTTCCATTTAGGAAAATCTAAATTCTGAGCCATACCACTGGGCCTCTAGTGCTCTACCTTTACTTGTTTTCCATTCCGACACTTAGCAATGAACTCTGCAATGTCCATCTTCATACTACTCCGCCAATAGACTTCTCTCAAGTCATGATGCATCTTTGTGGAACCCGCATGGATAGAGTATCTAAAGTTATGATTTTCTTCCATGATCATCTTTAACACCCCAGATTATAGTAGGCTAGACTATGGCTAAGAGTGAGGGGGTTAACTAACCATGAAGGAAGGCAAGGGCCTAAAATACCTTGGGAAGGGTGAAGGAAAAACATTTTCCCTTGGCCTACTTGGCGAGGGAGATACCATTGCAAAAGTGACATGGTGATTGGCCAAGTGGAGCCACCATCGCCAAGTGGACTGTCCCCCTTGGCCTAGATGCTGTAAAATTGGGCGAGCCAAGGGTCCACTTGGCCAGTTTCAACATGCAGATATTCAATTTTTAAGTTGAGAGTCTTAGGGGTCATTTGTTATTTTCTTACTACATCATTTTACTCCTTCCCTAGTAAAGTATATAAGCTTTTTATGCTCAGAATTTCCCCAATTAAGTCACTCTCCCTAGAATCTAAAAGAAAACCCAAAACTTCATCCTCTCCAAAGGAAATTTTCTCTCTAGAACCTAAAGAAAGAAGAGGAAGAAGAAGATAGAAGGTGGAGCTAGGGATCAACAATCAAGTTCTTCTATCAAAGTTCATTGGGCTTCATTTTTAAGGTATGGTAGTCCTTCATCCATGGATAGCCTTCATCCATAGACTCCCTTCAAAACCCAAATTTCAACGATAGAAATCCCCCAAAAGTTAGGGTTTGTCTCCAAGTCGCGAGTTCATTTCATAAACGATTCTAATTTTAGATTTAGTTTATATTATAACTAAATTGATGAGTTTTCAAGGTTTTTATGTTGAAATCCCCAACAATACATGAAACCCCCATATTACTTAATTATGATCTTGTGATGTGGGTTTGTTGATCAAGTACTTAATTATGCTTGTGATAGTTGAGTTACTTGAATTGTGATTATATCCATGTCTAATTTAGTAATTCTAGATGTGTTGATTGAATATGATCTATGGTCCTTGAATGGAAAAGTATGAGACTTATGCATGATTATGAGATGTATGTATATGATTTAAGAGCACTTTGAGAGTAAAGTGATTATGATTATGATCTAGTTGTTGTGTTGTTGTAATTTATCCTCATGTACACACTTATGTATGAATATGATATGATGTGAAAGGTTTTCTCACAATATGATCATTCTAAGGTTGAAAGGCTATTCTCACCTATTGAATCTATGAGTTATAGTATAAATTATATTGGATTGAGTGTTAATACATTCTTCCATGAATATTAACTTAAGTCAAGACTTAATATGTAATACATGGGAATTAATGCTTAGCACCGAGTGGATATGAATATGAGATGGAAGCTTATATGCTTGTTGAGTCCGGCTTCCCAATTAAAGTTTTTACACTAGTTGAGTCCGACTTTCCAAATGACTTCCTTCTACCTTAGTTGAGTCCGGGTTCCCAAAGTATGTATCTCATGAGATGGAAACCTTCTACCTTAGTTGAGTCCAGGTTTCTAGTAGAAATTTCCTTATCCCATAAAAATTGTGCCCTCATAGGTATTTAGCTAGTGGATCCACCTAATTTAAGAGTTTGGTTGTACTTTAGACAAGTAGGACAACCCTTTTTCGGTGTGGGGTAGACACCGGATTCCATGGTAAGCTCACATGGTCTATGTTAGTTAAGGCTTATTCCCCATTATGATAATATGGAAAAGAATATTAATTATGAACTATAGTTACCCAAGAAGCTTTACTTAGTATAGGTGGGATTATGGGATCTTATTCATGCATTACACAAGTAAGCTTTAAGGGTAAGTATGATATGTTTTCTCTTATGATATGGTGATATATGAGTTAATTATACTTATGACTTATGCTTTTTCCATTATCTAAAACTGGTGCTTTAACTTACCAAATGGCATGCATTTTACCAAAATGTCTATTTTAGCATGTTTTCATGATTTTATGCATGGCTATCATACTTAGTGCATTTTTGTACTAACCCATATTTTCCTACATTTTCCACAAGCGTAGGGTTCGGTTTTAAAGGTGGTCCCCATTGTGGCTAGATCTTGTATTTACTCACTTCTCCTTGTTTGTTGGTGAGTCTTCATGATTCCAGGACAGATATATCCATTTAGTAGTTTCATTCTTGTATTTGACTTTTGGATTACGTTGTATGGGCTGTGACCCTCTTTAATTCAAGGATTGTAATAGATGTCTATTTGAGACAAGTCTAGACTTCCGTTTTCCTTTATAAAAATTTTGGACTTGAAAGTGCATTTTTACTTTTTATTGTACTATGCTTATGTTACGATATGCTAAGTGGCTTACATGGGGCCTTTCGGGGTTCTATGTGCCTCGTTACGTGTAGGGGATACCCTTAAGTTGTGACAAACTTGGTAATGAGAGCGCAAGGTTTAGAATGATTCTAGGATGATGGCTTATAAGCCACGTCTAGTGGAGTCTTGTTCATAAATGTGAAGCGCGCCACATTTATGAATGAGAGTTTATAAGATGATTAGGAAACTACACTTATTTCATTACTCTTAAGTCATGCCTTAAAGTTTAACTTTATAAAGTCCCTCTGCTAATACTTCTCTTATGTCTTTAGGAAATGAATATACGAAGGGCTAACGCTAGCAGTGTTGAAGAGGAGAATGTGAATCAAGGAGCTCCTCCTCAAGCTAATCAACCTCCGGTTGATCCTTTGGTTGAGAATTTGACCCATGCGGAGTCTAGGTCAACTATCCAAATGTTGTCTCAAGTCGTGATGACTCAAGCCAATAGAGAAGTTATAGCTCCAGTGAATCCAAATGTGAATTCAGCTGCTTCTAGGGTTAGGGATTTCTCTAGAATGAACACTCCCGAATTTCATGGCTCTTAAGTGGAAGAGGATCCCAAAAGGTTTATTGATGATGTTTATAAATTTCTTTCTATTATGGGTGTATCTTCAAGAAGAGAAGGCGGAGTTATCCACCTACAAACAAAAGAATGTTGCACAAGTATGGTATGATCTTTGGAAGAGGGGAAGACCCGTTGGAGCAGGCCCAGTTAAATGGGAAACATTCAAATCGGCATTTCTTGATAGATTCTTTCCCCGGCAGTTCAGGAAAGCCAAGGTGGAAGAATTCATTAACCTTAGGCAAGGAAGCATGAGTGTCAAGGAGTATTCTTTGAAATTTACCCAACTACCCAAGTATACTCCGAGTATGGTGGCGGATTCAAGGGATGAGATGAGTAGGTTTTTGAAGGGTCTGTCCGACTTAGTTGAAGAAGAATTCTGTACTGGAATGCTCCATCATGACATGGATATCTCAAGCCTTATGGTGTATTCTCAACAAATTGAGGAGTCAAAACTCAAGAAAAAAATAGAGAGATGAAAAAAGCTAGAACCGTTGATGGGAACTTCTCCAATGCTAGGTGTGATGGACAAGGTCGACCAAGGTTTAGAAAAGGGTTCTCCAACCAAGGCTCATCTGGTTCTCCAAGGGTCAACAAGGATAAGGTTTCAACCCTAAACCTCAAGGAGGTAACAGTGGTGGTTCTTATGTTGGTAGGCCTAATTGTGCAAAGTATGGTAGAAAGCATAATGGTAAGTGCCTACTTGGCACTGATGGGTGTTTTAGTTTTGAGAGGTTGGCCACAAGATGAGAGATTGTTCGTTTCTCAAGGTTAAGGGAAGGGAAGATAAACAAGCTCCTACAAGCGGTTCAAACTCCAATGCCCAAAAGTAAAACTGCTTTTATGCTCTTCAATCCCTAGGTGACCAAGAGAGCTCCTCGGATGTGGTGACAGATATGTTTAAAGGCTTTTTCTACTAATGTATATACTTTTTTAGATCCCGGTGCTACTTTTTCCTTTGTGACACCTTTTGTGGCCATGAAGTTTGAAATACTCCCCGAAGTGTTAGTAGAACCTTTTTCAGTCTCTACCCTGGTTGGTGACTCGGTGGTGGGTAAGAGAGTTTATAGAAGTTGTCCCATTTCATTGTCCCATAGATTTACTTTGGTATATTTGGTAGAGTTATACATGTAATACTTCAATGTGATTTTGCGTATGGATTGGTTTCATGCATGTTATGCCTCTATCGATTGTAGGACTCGGGTGGTTGGATTCCAATTTCCTAATGAGCCTATCTTAGAGTGGAAGGGGGGAAATTCTATGCCTAGAGGTCAATTTGCCTCTTGCCTTAAGCTAGAGAGATGATCTCCAAAGGGTGTATTTACCATCTCGTTAAGGTAATGGATGTCGAGTCTGAAAACCCTTCTCTAAGGTTGGTTCCGATAGTTAATGAGTTTCCTGAAGTTTTCCCCGATGATTTGCCTAGTATTCCTCCTGAGTGGGAAATAAATTTTGGTATTGACCTTCTTCTGGATACGCAACCTATCTCCATTTCTCCTTATATAATGGCTCTGGCAGAGTTAAAAGAAAAGATTTGAAAGAGCAATAAAAGTATTTGCTAGATAAGGGTTTCATCCGACCGAGTATCTCTCCATGGGGTGTGGCAGTATTATTTGTTAGAAAGAAGGATGGGTCTTTTAGTATCTGCATTGAATATCGTCAGTTGAACAAAGTTACCACCAAGAATAAATTTCACTTCCCAAGGATAGATGATTAGTTCGACCAACTTCAAGGGGCTAGTTATTTCTCTAAGATTGTTCTTTGTTCAGGTTATCACCAATTGAGGGTGAGAGGGGTCGATATTCCAAAGACAGCCTTTAGAACCCGGTATGGTCGCTATGAATTTGTAGTTATGTCATTTGGGTTGACAAATGCTCCGGCGACATTTATGGATTTGATGAATAGAGTGTTTAGGCAATATCTAGACATGTTTGTGATTGTGTTTATCGATGATATTTTGATCTACTCAAATAGTGAGAATGATCTTATGGACCATTTGAGAATTGTGTAGGATGTTCTTAAAGACCCAAAACTTTTTTCAATGTTTAGAAAGTGTGAATTTTGGTTAAGGTTCATAGTTTTCCTTGGTCATATTGTGTCAAGTGAGGGTATTGAGGTAGATCCTAAGAAGACGGATTCGTTCAAGAGTTGACCTAGGCCTCCATCTTCTTCCGACATTAGGAGCATTTTGGGTTTGGCCGGTTACTATAGGAGGTTTATTGAGGGGTTTTCCTCCATTTCTTCTCCATTGATGGCTTTGACTCAAAACAAGGCTAAGTTTGTGTGGTTGGAAGCTTGTGAGAAAAACTTCCAAGAGTTCAAAGATAGACTTATTTATGCTTTGGTGTTGACCTTACTGAAGTGTACGAATGGTTATGTGGTATATTGTCACGCCTGTGGAGTGCGGTTGGGTTGTATGCTCATGCAAAACGATAAACGGATTGCCTATGCTTCAAGGCAACTTAAAGTCCATGATCTTGAATTAGCGGCAGTGGTATTTGCCTTGAAAATATGGAGACATTACATGTATAGGGTACATGTGGATGTTTTCACCGATCACAAGATTCGTCAATATGTGTTTAGTCAAAATGACTTTAATCTTCATCAATGAAGGTGGTTAGAGTTATTAACAGATTATGACATAATTGTCATTTATCACCTCGGCAAAGCTAATGTTGTAGTGGATCCACTTAATAGATTTTTCAGGGGTAGTGTGGCTCATGTAGAAGTTGAAAAGAAATAAATGGATTGTGAGGTTCCTAGATTGGCTTGACTTGGTGTCATAATAGTGGATTCCACCAAGGGTGGTGTCATGGTCCATAATTTTTTCAAATCTTCCTTTGTGATGGATGTGAAGTCTAAGCAAGATCTTTATACTATATTAGTTGATTTGAAGGAGTCGGTACTCAAGAAGTCCGTTGAGGCGTTCTCCCAAGGTGGAGATTGGGTGCTTAGGTACCAAGGTCGATTATGTGTTATGGTTGTTGATGATTTGAGGGAACACATTTTAGAAGAAGCTCATAGTTCTCAATATTCTATTCATCCAGGAGCAACCAAAATGTATCGTGATCTACGGGAAGTCTATTGGTGGAATGGTATAAAGAGAGATATCACGGGATATGTAGCCAAATGTCCATACCGTCAACAAGTTAAGGTTAAGCATCAAAGGCCGGGAGGCGTATCCCAAAATATAAGTATCCCCACTTGGAAGTGGGAAGATGTAAATATGGACTTTATAGTGGGTTTGACTCACACTCGAAGGCAACATGATTCTATTTCGGTCATTATAGATAGGATGACAAAATCAGCCCACTTTATTCCCATCAAAGTTTCTTATTCGGCGGAAGACTATGCCAAGTTGTATATAATAGAGATATTGAAGTTGCATGGGGTTACTTTATCTATTATTTTAGATTAAGGTACTCAATTTACTTAACACTTTTGGAAGTCATTCCAGAAAAGGCTTGGTACTAAGGTTAAGCTTAGTACGGTGTTTCATCCCCAAACAGATGGGCAAGCGGAGCATACCATCCAAACATTAAAAGATATGCTAAGAGCATGTGTTATAGATTTCAAGGGTAATTGGGATGACCACTTGCCATTAATAGAGTTTGCCTACAATAATAGTTATCACTGAAGTATCGGTATGGCTCCCATTGAAGCCTTGTATTGTAGGAGATGTAGGTGAAATTTCTCTTATTCATCCTGAATTAGTTTATGAAGCCATTGAAAAAGTTTGGCTCATTAGAGAGAGGTTGAGAACGGCTCAAAGTAGACAAAAGTCTTATGCCGATTTGAGAAGAAGGGATCTAGAACTTGAAGTTAATGATTGGTTCTATTTGAAAATCTCACCCATGAAGGGTGTGATGAAATTTGTCAAGAAAGGGAAACTTAGTCCCCAGTATGTAGGCCCATATAAAATTTTAAAGCGTATTGGGAAAGTTGCCTATGAGTTGGAATTGCCAAATGTGTTGGCCCGGGTTCACCCGGTATTTCATGTGTTTTATGCTTAAGAAGTGTGTTGGAGATCTAGTGTCCATTATTCCCCTAGAAGGGTTGGGAGTTGACGAAAGTATTTCATATGAATAGGTTCCGGTAGAGATCCTATACCGAAAAGTCAAAAGGTTTAGAAACAAGGAAGTAGTTCCCGTGAAGGTTTTTATCGAGAAATCATTTAGCTGAGGGTGCTACTTGGGAGGCCATGGCAGATATGAAGTCTCGATATCCTCGCTCTTTCCTTCTACTCCTATTCAAGCTTGAGGTAAATAGTTCTTCTTTAGTTTTACTGTTTTGGGAGTCATGTGTGTATATGTGTTGTTCAATGATTTCCTTATGATTATGCATGTTCTTGAGAAATTCATGATTAGTAAGAAAATGAGTTATTTTGATTTATGTGCCTTGTGTTTTTGTGCATTTAGTATGAGTTTCCTAGTTGACTTCATGAGATGAGTTGATGAACATGATTTACTATGCTTTTGAGAGTAATTGCATATTGGTTCCATGGTATTGTGTGGTGCATGATTTTAATTGGAGAAGGTAGTTCCTTGTATGAATATGAGAAATGTTGAGTGTCATGCATAATTAGTTGTTATATGTAGCTCCTACTCCCATGTATTGCATTGATTATGTTTGAGATGGTGTTGAAGTTTCCTCCTTTGAATTGTGCATTATTTTGATGTTGCATACATAATGGGTTGCTAGTGTTGATCGCCATTCGAGGACGAATGTTTCCAAGGGGGAGATATTGTAGCACACCATATTATAGTAGCCTAGACTAGGGCTAAGAGTGAGGGGGGTAACTAGCCATGAAGGAGGGCAAAGGAACTAAAATACCTTTGGAAGGGTGGAAGAAAAACATTTTTCCCTTGGTCCACTTGGCAAGGGGCAGTGCCATTGCCAAAGTGACTTGGTGATTGGCCAAGTGGAGCCACCATCGGCCAGTAGGATTTCCCCCTTGGCCTAGCTGCTGGAAATTGGGCGAGCCAAGGCTCAACTTGGTGAGTCGCCAAGTGCCCTTGGCGAGCTTCAGTATGCAGATCTGCAGATTTTAAATTGGGAGTCTTAGGGATCTTTTGTTATTTTCCTAAATAGGTACTACATCGTTTTACTCCTTCCCTAGTAAAGTATATATGCTTTTTATGCTCAAAATTTCCCCAATTAAGTCACTCTCCCTAGAATCCAAAAGAAAACCCGAAACTTCATCCTCTCCAAAGGAAATTCTCTCTCTAGAACTTCTAGGAAGAAGAAGAAGGAAGAAGGTGGAGCTAGGGTTCCAGAATCAAGCTAATCTCACCAAATTCATTGGGATCCATTGTAAAGGTATGGTAGTCCTTCATCCATGGATAGCCTTCATCATGGAGTCCCTGCAAAACCAAAATTTCAAAGATAGAAATCCCCCAAAAGTTAAGGTTCGTCTGCAAGTCATGGGCTCTCTTCAAAAATGATTCTAATGTCTGATTTTGTTTATATTATGATTGAATTGATGATTTATTATGGTTTTCATATTGAAATCCCCAAGAACCTATGAAACCCCCATATTATTCAATTATGATCCTGTGATGTAGGTTGTTTGATTATCGAAGAATATTAAGAGATTATGCTTGTGATAGTTGAGTTACTTGAATTATGATTATATCAATGTCTAATGTAGTAATTCTAGATGTGTTGATTGAATATTTTTTATGGTCCTTGAAGGGCAAAGTGTGAGAATTATGCATGATTATGAGATGTATGTATATGCTTTAAGAGCACTTTGAGAGTAAAGTGAATATGATTATGATCTAGTTGTTGTGTTGTTGGAAGTTATCTTCATGTACACACCTATGTATGAATATGATATGATGTGAAAGGTTTTCTGATAATATGATGATTCTAAGGTTGAAAGGCTATTCTCACCTATTGAATCTATGAGATATAATATGAATTATGTTGTATTGAGTGACAAGACATTCTTCCATGAATATGAACTTAAGTCAAGACTTAATATGTAATCCATGGGAATTAATTCTTACCACCAAGTGGATATGAATATGAGATGGAAGATTATACGCTAGTTGAGTCCTTCTTTCCAATGAAATCTTTTACATTAGTTGAGTCCGGGTTCCCGAAGTATGTATCTCATGAGATGGAAACCTTCTACCTTATTTGAGTCCGGGTTTGTAGTAGCAATCTCCTTATCCCATAAACTATGTTCCCTCATAGGTATTAAGCTAGTGGACCCCCCTAAGCTAAGAGTATGGTTCTACCTTAGGCAAGTAGGACAACCACGTTTTGGTGTGGGTAGACACCCAATTACATGGTAAGCTCAGATGGTCTATGTCGGTTAAGTATTATTCCCCATTATGATAGTATGGACAAGAATATGAATTACTAACTATAGTTACCCAGGTAGCTTTACTTAGTAAGGGTGGGATTATGAGATTTTATTCATGCATTGCACAAGTATGCATGAATTGATTATGTTTTTTCCATTATCTAAAAAATGGTTCTTTAACTTAGCAAATGGCATGCATTCTACTAAAATGTCCCTTTTAGCATGTTTTCATGATTTTATGCATGTCTATCATACTTAGTGCATCTTTTTACTAACCCATATTTTCCTACATTTTCCCCAAGTGTAGGGTCTGGTTCTCAAGGTGGTCCCCATTTTGGCTAGATCTTGGATTTACTCACTTCTCCTTGCTTGTTGGTGAGTAATCATGATTCGAGGACGGATATTCATTTAGTAGTTTCATTCTTGTATTTGACATTCGGATTACGTTGTATGGGCTGTGACCTTCTTTGGTTCAAGAATTGTAATAGATGGCTATTTTAGACAAGTCTAGACTTCCGCTTTCCTTTATGAAAATTTTGGACTTGAAAATGCATTTTTACTCTTTATTGTTCTATGCTTATGTTATGATATGCCTGGTGGCTTACATGAGGCCTTTCAGGGTTCTATGTGCCTTGTTATGTCTAGGGGGTACCATTGGGTGATGACATCCTTTATTGAAGTTCATCAATCTTTGGTACACACAATATACCTTGATGCCTCAATACACCATCTCTCTCTTGTTCAAAAGCTATCTTTTTTTGCTTATGAACATTTGCCTTCAATTCAAGCAAAATAGGGTCTTTGCCTTGTTTCTCCTTCACTTTATATGCTAATGATGATTCAGCCCCATTCATCACCACCACTTCTCTTTCATTGGAATCCATTAACCAGACTCTCAATCGTTCAAGTTTGTTCATCAAAAACAACATTAACCTTACCAGATTGATAGAGAATACTCATTTCATAATCATTGAGTAATTCCAACCACCTCCTTTGTATAGAATTAAGCTCGTTCGGACTGAATACATATTGAAGACTCTTGTGATCGTGAACACATCTACATGAACACCATAAAGATAGGGACGCCATATTTTCAAACCAAACACTATAGCAACCAACTCTAGATCATGGGTTGTGTAATTCCTCTCGTGAATCTTAAGCGTTCTGGAGGCATAATCTATAACTTTGCCATACTTCCTTAACACACAACCTAGACTAACTCTGGACGCAACACAATACACACCAAAGCCTTGTGTACCCTACGATAAAGTAAGCACTGGGGCAGTAGTAAACCAAGGTTTCAATTCCTGAAAGCTTTTCTTATAAGTTTCAGACCATTGAAACTTAACTGTTTTCTAAGTCAACTTGTTCATCGAGGATGAAATAGATGAGAACCCCTCGACAAATCCTCTATAATAAACAGGCAATCCCAAGAAACTTCTAATATCAGTTGGAGATGTGGGTCTAGGCCAGTTCTGCACTTCCTTAATCTTTATGAGTGCCAACTCCAATCCCATCACCAGAAACTCTCTATCCTTGAGAGTTTGAAGAACTTCACTAACATGACTAGGGTGATCCTCCTCATTCCTCGAATTGATTAGAATGTCATCAATGAATACGATAACAAACATATATAGATAAGGCTAAAATAGTATGTTCATAATATCCATGAATGCCACGGGAGCATTAGTCAAACCAAATGACATGACTAGAAACTCATAATTAACATAGCGGGTACTGAAAGTGGTCTTAGGGATGTCACTTTCTCTTACTCTCAACTGAGGATAGCCTGATCTAAGATCTATCTTAGAAAAACATGTAGCATCCTGAAGTTCATCAAAAAGATCATCAATACTCAGAAGTGGATACTTATTCTTTGTAGTAACCTTGTTCAATTGACGACAATATATACACATTCTAGGAGAACCATCTTTCTTCCTCACAATGATCGGAGCGCCCCAAGGTGAGACAATTGGTCGAATGAAACATTTCTCAGTAAGATCTTTCAACTGTTCTTTTAACTCTTTCAACTCAGCTAGAGCCATTCTATATGGCAGAATAGATATAGGATGAGTACCAGAAAGAATATATACCGAAGTCTATTTCTCTCTCAAAAGAGACTCCGGGAAGATCATTTGGAACGACCTCTGGAAATTCACTTACAACTAGAACTGACTAAATATATGGTGTCTCAGCACTAATCATTAACTCCGACTAAGTGATAGATGCACCCCTTGAAAATTAACTTTCTCACATTAAGGTACGAAATAAAATGACCGTTAGGCAGTGCTAAACTAATCATCTACTCTAAAACTTGATCATTAGGAAACTGGAACTTAACTACTCGAGTTCTACAATCAACTGCGACATAACATGCATAAAGCCAGTCCATACTTAGAATAACATCAAAATCTGCCATGTCTAACGCAACTAAGTCAGCCATGGTTTCCTTGTGATTAACATAGATTGTACAACTACGATAAACTCTCTCAGCTATAATAGACTCACTAACAAGTGTAGAAACACTAAAGGGCTCAAGAAGTTGTTCAAAAAAAATATCAAAATTCATGGCAATAGAAAGAGTCACAATAAATAGACTCGCTAATGGATCTAGCAAAGCATATTCATCAAAAGTAAAGATCTTGATCATATCAGTGACAACATCTGGAGAATTATCCTGCTCTTGGCGACTTGTTATATCATATAGACGGTTTGCCCCGCCACTTTTTCCTAAAGTAGCTCCTCTTGGTGCAGCCCTATCTGATGGAGCCACTGAAGAAGATTAGGCAATATTGCCCCTATTACCTTTTCCCTGCCTTTTCTTAGGGCACTCTCATATGAAGTGACAATTCTTACCACACTTGAAGCAACTAGTGAATCCATCACGACACACTCCTGAGTGGTTCCTACAACACTTAGCACATCCATGAGTCCCTGATGAGTCCTACATTTTGACTCATTTAGGGATTTGTTTTGATAGCTTATAGTCCTCAAATGCCTAATTTATGTTGCGAACTGATGTTAAAATGTTGATTTGCAGAAAAAAAAAAAAAAAGGCAAAAGGAGCAAGGCAAGGATATTACCAGGCATAAAAGAGCTAAAAAGGTCAAAGAAGGTTTAAGATAACAAAAGCATAAAATCGCCAAAACAACTCGATGACTCACGGAGTGGCACTTCAGCTCTCCTAAAGTTCCAGACTACCAGCCCTTGGGAGAAGCCAACTTGGCGATGGATTGGGACATTTGGCGGACAGCCGACTAGATCGGCGAAACATTCTTGATCTCCAAAAGTCACAGAATCTTGAGGATTAAAAAACAAAGAAGACCGGCGATGAGATGGATCGATTGGTGTGTCACCGACCTAGTCAGAGATCCTCGACTTACCTCACTCAATGGTCCTCATAGTTGAAATTTGGGAAACTATAAATTGAACTTTCGAAAAGTTCAAAAGAATCCTGGTTTTATTATTGAAGTCCAGTTTTAGTGTTCTTCCATTTTTGGAGAGTTTTTTTAGTATTTTCCATTGAAGAACAACTTTCAAGGATTTGTCAAGTAGATACGAAGTGGGTCTTTGATTTTTAGCACTCTCGATCATTTTAAAGTCTTGGATTGCAATACCCAGTTCATTGAGAATGTTTTTGGTATTAATTTCTATCTTTTTATGATGCTTGGCTAAAACCCCAATTCTTGGGGTGTAATCATGTGATTATTTGCCTAATTAGCCTATGGGTATTGTTTTTTAACGACTTAAATATTGTTTTAATGTGGGTTTCATCAATAGCTCAGTAGTAATATATGAATAATTGTTGCAAATACAATTTTAGATTAGTGTTTTTGGCTTGCTCGAGAGAGACGTTCTAAAACCAAAGTTGTCTATTGATGATTGTAGTGTGTAGATTGTGATGGTTTAACTCGAGAGATTGACTCTTAACTCATTCCTACCTATCTAGTTAGTGAGAGTAGATAAATTACGATTTTGGGCTGTTTTGTAGTGTCAATCTTGTTGAGGTTATATAGAACTCACCTAAATCGTAATAGTTGTTCGAGAGAAAACTATTGCACTGATAGTCTAGCCTACCCACTGTTATTCAACACTTTATTAATAGACTTCAATTACCATACAGTGAAACTAGCTTATTATTGATCACATCCCGAGAATTCCATCCTACTTTTCTAATCCCCTATTTTAGTGATTATTATAGTTACTAATTGATATCGTAAAACCCCTAATCTGACATTCGTTGTCTTACTTTTGACTTGATTTGTTTGACTTCAACAATGTCTACTTCGATAACCAATTGGAATCGCATCTTTACTTCCTAATAGAATTCGATACGGTACCGCTCCTTGTGGGTTCGACCCCAACCTTTCATTGGGTTATATACTAGATTACGATCACCTACACCTAGTATTTGATGAGGTGTAATTGAGAGCTTATCGGTCCCATTACCTCCTTGTGCCACACTACCCTTAGACTGTGCAAGTCTAGCTCTGACATTCTGCGAATTCTAATTTTTTAACACACTTATGTTCCTTAGTGCCGGTGCACTAGAAGATGATGGAGCAGGTCCATTTTGCTTTTCCTTGAAAGACGACCGGTTCACATTACTCTTCTTTTCTTCGGACACGTTACTAGTTGTATTAAATTTCTTATTTCGGAACTCTTTTCTATCTCTCAGCTTATCTTTTCTAACCTTCTAAACATGTATCATTAGTCTTGCTATGTCCATGTCTCCTATCAACATAGTTGTCTTACCCTATTTGCTTGATAGACTAGACAGCCCAGAAACAAATAAACTCATCATGCTCCTCATATCCGAAACCATCTCCGCAGCGTAGCGAGAAATTTGGGTGAACTTTACATTGTACTCATGCACACTCATGGATTCCTGCCTAAGAGTGCGGAATTCCCTTACCTTTGCCTATATTAGCTCACAGGGAACAAAACGCCCCATGAAGTACTCTTCGAACACAGCCCAACTCACAATTGATGCACACTCACCTCTTCTTTTCTTCCATTGATCGAACCATACACTAACAAGACCCTTCAGTTGGTATGCAGGTAGTTCCACTCGCTAAGCATCAACAACATGCATAACCTCAAAAAATTTCTACAACACTTCCACAAAGTTTTACGGATCCTCAGTGACACTTGAATCGGTGACGTCTGGAGGATTTATCCTTCAGAACTCACAAAATCTTGATGTATCTGCCACATCTTTTCGATCTCCTCTCTGCTGACCAGCTTGGTTTCCCATCACTTGACTCAAAATCCGGATAGCAAATCGGAACTCAACATTAGTGACCTTTCATTTGGGTTGCACTTCTATTTCATTGGGTACCCCTTGATCCTCAACATTCCTTCTAGCAGGATAACCTCAGATAGTACTTCGTGGAGGCATGATCTGAAAGATTGGGGCAAGCACGAGTTAGAAAAAACGGTTATAGAAATGAACTTTATCGCACGAAAAGAGAATGAAAGAAGTGAGATAGTTCCTAAATGTCATAGCCTCCTAATTATAGATGTGGCATGCTTCACATTGATAACTAGGATTCTATAGATACGGCTTTATAGACACGCTAGGACTCTTGAACTCTTTGATGCGATACCAAGTTTGTCATGCCCCAAGCCTACACCCTGAACGTGGACGGCATGCGAGAACCATTGTTGTCCCCAAGCGAACCCTTTGCCTGCTTAACTCTTAGCGGAAGACTTACTCAATATTAAAAGAACTCAAAACATAAAGTCATGTAATATACTCATAATGTAGTAAAGTAATATTCCACTAGCCAAAGAGGCAACTCAAGTCTTTAAATATTTATAACTGAAAATGGAAAAAACTCATGAACTATTGACTATCCATCTATGAAGCCTTTACTAACTGAGATGGACGTCTAGAAAAGACCCACTACATCATAATAACAAAATGAAATAACCGAAAGTAAATAGGTAATCTTCCCGAAGCAAGGAGGCTCACCAAACAACTCTGGAACTCAATTGGATCAACAAAGCATTGGTTGTTGATACTAGTTACCTGTATCTGCATCATAAAATGATGCAGCCAAATGGAATTAGTACATTGAATGTACGAGCATGTGAGGGGAAATATAAACATGGCATAAGCTGGAACTGGAACTGAACTAACAACTTACCTCGTCTCAACTCAACTCAACCTCAACTCAATTCAATATAAAGCAATAACAATAATGAAATAAAAGAAAAGCTTTTAAAACAATAGATAACAACTCAATGTATTAGAAAATACAATATAAACTCTGTTTTTATGCAAAAAAAATCAAAGTAAACTCTACTTGGGAGATTCTCTAATCTACAACCATCACTATGAGCTATGTGATGTTACAACGTCTAGCCCACACTGCCAGAACTCTCATATACTTTGCCGGGGTATAGAACACTTTAACTAAGTGTGTAACACCTCGCTATTGGAAAGTACAAAATATAGAAAGAATCAATTTTGGAAATAGCAAATCTGAAAATTTTGGCAAGATATGCTATGTATGAGTTTTGGGTCAACTTCAAATGACCATAACTCTTAGTACAAAATGAGTTAGGTGGGCTACAAGGTATCAAATGAAAGGTCTTGGGATCCCCTTTCCGTCGCCCACCAGTTTGCTAAATTTCGAGCTTGTATGAGAGAGATATTCCCGTCTGAAAACGCATTGTCTATATAAGGAAAGTTACCTAGATTTAAGAGGGGTATTATGGTCTTTTTCTTATCCTATCAGATTTATTTCATTTTTAGTAATTAATTAGGTGTCTAAACTGATTTGGTTCAGTTTACGCAATCTAAATTAACGCCTAGGGTTTGAGAATAGTTCAAGAAGTGGAGAAAGGGAGAAAAGTCAAGGCATTCTTGGAGATTTCTTGTGGAATCAAAGATCGTTTCGCCGAGGGTTAATCCCTAAATAGGTATGTGAGACTTTCATGGCATTGGGTTCATTCACCCATGCGCCAATCATGTTTATTTCAGCAAAATTTGTTCTAGAAAGTTGAAAGTTTGATGATTTTGAATTGTGTTCTTGAAATTGGCTTTCATTCTTGAGCAAATCGTGTCGATTTTTGAGTCATTTATGTGTAGATTATGTGTACATGTGTGGGGTATCTTAATCTAAAGAGATATTTAGAAAAAGAGTCTTATCTAAGGAAAATCAAATTAGAAAATGAGGAAGAAAAGGTCGGACTGAAAATCAGTACCAGGCGTCGTGAACCTATTCCTTCAGAGTTAACTTTTCATCTCTGCGTCACGGAGAAATCTTTGACCCAACTGTCTCAAAATTTATTTTGCGACCAAATATTAAAATTCATCTCCGTGTCGTGGACTTGATCCCAAGAAGTGTATTTTTGACCGTTTCTCATGATTTTCTATCTAAAAACAATCTTACTCATCACGATATCCTTCCTATCACAAATGATAACCTTGAATTCATAAATTCAAATTCAAGGTAGAGTTAAGAGTCAAGTCTTGAGATTTCTTAGAGTCATTTCAAAAGTCTTTTTACAGTTGTTGTTAAACTCGTATTAAGACTTGCGTATTAAGTTGAGTAACAGTAAGAGTGAAGTTCATTTTATTTAAAGGATTATATGGGAACTAAGTATTCCCAACAGAGTAAATTCTTTCACATTTAAACAAGAGAGGAAACACCAATTTCCAAGAGAGATTTTGAGCTAGTTTTTGAGTAATTATCTTAAACTATAGAAAAAAAATATGTTTTTAAAGTATGAGCTAGTTACATTTTGGGAGTAGTATTGAGCACCTATCTAGGGACGAGTTGAGTTTAGATAATACAAACTCTTTATAAACCATTTAGCGAACATGGGTATAGAAGGGTCGTACATTTTAGATTATTCCTTAATGCTTTGAGCATAGACTAGTGGATCCACTTAGTAGTTAGGTTCTATATCCCGGCAAAGTGTAGGACGACCCTGGAAGCGTGAGGCAAGATATTGTATCATCACTTAGCTCATAGTGATGTTGTCGGTTAGAGAAACTCCCACAGAGATATTTTGTATTCTTATATACACAAAGTTACTGTATTTTCCTATACAAACCAAGTTTTTGTTGTATTTTTCAATACACTGAGTTGTTTTCTACATGTTTTAAAGCTTTTTATTTATACTTCATTTATATTACTTCATTATATTGAAATGAGTTGAGTTGATTTGAGACCATGTAATATTCTTCAGTTCCATTTCAAGCTTATGTCTTGTTTAGATTTCCCCTCACATGCTCCTACATTCAATGTACTGACGTCATTTGGCATGCAACGTTTCATGATGTAGATACAGGTAACCAGGATTAGCATCCAGCACTTTTTTGATCCACTTGGGCATTTCAGAGTCATTTGGTGAGCCTCCTTGCTTTCCAGAGGATCTCCTTCATAATGCTTTGTCATTTTAGCTGTTAGGATGATCGGGAGTCTTGTCATGACATCCGTCATAGTATTAGAGGCTTCATAGAAAAATAGTTATTAGTTCATTAGTTTTGATATTTGAGTTTTTTTGATTATAATACTTTGAGTTGCCTTATTGGCCGGTTGAATTTTTTCTTTTATAGCATTCTAGTTTGCTTCATGAACTTATCTTTGTTGAGTAAAGTCTTCCACTGAGTAGTAAACCAGGCCAAGGGTTAGCTTCGGGCCAACAATCCCACCCAAGGTGTAGGCTCGGGGCGTGAGAATGTGGATCCACTAGTCCATGCTAAAAAGCAATAAAATAATCATTTAAAAAGTATGACCATTTTCTACCCACGTTGGCTACAAGGTGTATGGGGGCTATGAGTTTTTAGAACTCTCCCCTATATCGGTGCTCAATACTACTCCCAAAATGTACTTAGCTCATTATGTTTTAAAGATACATTTCCTCTTCCTCAACTTTGAGATTATTACTCAAAAGGTTTTCTCTAGAAAGAGATAGTATTTTAAACTACTCATGAACTCCTTTGAAAACTGGTGTTTCCACTTTTCTTAAATGTCAAAACATTTGCTCTAGGGAATACTTAGTTCCCATATATCATCTTAAATAAAATGAACTTAGCTCTACTCTTCCTCAAGTTAGAGCTCAAGTGAGTTAAAAAAAGTTTTAAAACAATTTCTAAAAGACTTCCTAAAATGACTCGAAGAACTCTCAACACTTGACTCTTAGCTCTACCTTGAATTTGAAATATGAAGTCAAGGTTATGGTTCATGTTATGAATGATTTATAGATGTTTAGAAGTAGTTTATAGTAGTTAGAATCAAAGGGGAGTAAAGGTACCCTTTGAAAGAACTTAGACGGGCTAAATGATGAAGAAGGGACGGGGGAAGGCGACCCAGGCGCACTGAGTGGCATGGTGTGCCAGCCCTAAACTACAAAGTACTATTCTTAACACACTATTGGCGCGTCGCCCTAGGCACCACCCAGAATAGCCGACCAATTTTCCTCTTCGATTTTTTACCCTAATTCGCCTAGAATCGAATAGTTTCTTCCCTAATCACTTAGAATCAAATACTCCGTAAAACTACACAAGAATCTACTCATCAA
The DNA here is from genome assembly GCA_036250405.1 of Solanum raphanifolium. Classification (NCBI taxonomy): domain Eukaryota; kingdom Viridiplantae; phylum Streptophyta; class Magnoliopsida; order Solanales; family Solanaceae; genus Solanum; species Solanum raphanifolium. Next base: position 57,487 of record JAJOOE010004103.1, read on the forward strand.
CAAATCTTAAACTCGATATGATTATCTCAAGAACTCATCAAACTCATCCTAATTAAAGAACGAACACAAAACTTTAAAAACACTAATCAAGAACTCAATTCTTTCAATTTTGAGAAAGAAATTGCTTAAAAAAAACATGATTGGTGTGTGGGTAAATGAACCCAACACTATGAAAACTCACATACCTCATAGGGATCAAACCCTTGGCGAAATCTGCAACAAAACTCAAGAATCTTGACAAACGCCTTGAACTTTTCTCCTTTTCTCCTCTTCTCAAACTCCTCTCAGAACCCTAAGCTTATTTTGATTTATGAAAACTAAACCAAATCAGATTTGACCCCAAAATTACTAATAATCGAATTAATCTTCTTGGATAAGGAAAAGACCAAAATACCCTTCATATCGTGAATAAAAATACCCAACTAAGATTCAGGGTCGAATCCCACAGAGAATTCTATAGAGCTGAGATTCTATCAAAAAAATTGTAATTCATCAATGAAAAACAAAAAAACAGTTCATAACACAATTCCAACTACATTAAATCAACACCAAACCCATAAAAACCAAAATTGAGTCAGCCTTTCACATTCAGAATATCGTCGAGTACCACATTTGTTCATCTTTCAAGCCTTCAATATTTCTCCAAGTACCATCACGTTCAGCGATGGTCACCTTGTTCTCCATTTGCCTTCGGCAAGTCACCATTCATATTTTAGTCTGTCGACATGTCTCAATTAATTCAATTGTTGTGCACTGTCAGCTTGGGCGAGGTCATCAATACCCATTAATAAATATATGGCCGCTCACTTCACTAACAATTTGGCATGTGACTAGTCCGAGATATGGACTCATTTAGGACTTTATTTGTGAAGGATCAATCTCCTCAAATGCTTAATTTGTTCCATAAATTGATAAAAAATCCTTGATTTCCAGGTACATTGATTGAAGAACAAAGCAAGGACACTAACTTGCAAAAAGGAACAAAACAAACTTAAGAATTGAAAAAAGGCAAGACTGGTGATCGCCAAGAGCATTTGGCGAATTGGCGAATTGTCGAATGGCCAGTTCCACCGCCTAAACTTCCAACGTGCCATCTCTGAGGGAAGAAACCAAATCGGCAACAACAACGAGCAGTCGGTGCATCACCAAGTAGTTTTGCGATGCAGTGATAGATCGCCCAAAGTTACGAAACCCAAGGATACTGAATGACAAGGCTAAAAGGCGATGGAAGAGATCGAAGAGCAGCTCACCGAGTGGTTCAGCGAGCCCGACTTACTTTGGTTCTTGAACATTTAGTTTAGTGTCAATTAAGTATCTTTTATCATTTTTATTATCTTGGGACAATTTTCTCCAGAGTTTTCATTAGCTTTGAAGGATTGAAGAAACTTCACTTTTGAGAATTTAGAAGTGGGTCTTTGAGATTCATCATATTTGAGCATTGTAGGGAAAAAATCACTCTTACCCAGTTGATGCATAATCAATTTGCTAACTATTTTTACCTTTTTATAATATCTAGCTAAACCCCTAATTCTAAGGGTGAGATCATGTGATTATGGACTGATTTAGTTTATAGGTATTGCTAATTGTTAGTTTAATTGATATTTATAAGTGATATTAATCATTAATTGTGGTGTAATTTAAGAATTGTAGTTGCAAATGCAGTTCAATGTTTGTGTTCTTGGCTTGCTCGAGAGAGAGAGGTTTTAGAACTAACGTTTTTGATTAATGGTTTGTGGGTATTGAGTTGATCTGGGTTTAGCTCGAGAGAGTAAATCCTAAACCCAATCCCACACAGTTAGCTCAACTGAGTCAATGGATTAAGGTGTGGGCTACTCTTAATTTGCAAACTTATTGATGTTTGAAAGAAATCACCTCATTCAGGGTAGTTGTTCGAGAGAAAACTACCTCCCTTGTTGTCTAGCCTACTCACTAATATCTAGCTATTTACTAATAGTTGGAATTACCCTTATGTCTACATTTGCCTATAATCGATCACATCCAAAGAATTTGTCTCAATATTGCTAATTCCTACTGTTTGTGATTGATTTTAGTTGATAATCAAAACAAGAAACCCCCATTTGACATTCGTGTCACCCCTTTTACTTGATTATGTATTTAATCGATAACTTCTATTCCTATGGCTGATTTGACCATATTCATAATTTCGAATTGAATTTAAGACATGTACCGTTCCTTGTGCGATTTAACCCCCACTCTTTTAGTTGGGTATTATACAGATTTACAATCGTTGAACACCTAGAATTGGATGAGGTGTGCTTGAAATGTTAAAATAAAAAATGGCGCCACTGCCGGGGAGTGGTGTTGTTAATATTATTTTGGTGAAGTGGAATTGTGTTGTTTTTAGGTATAGTTGAATTTACTTACTTTTAGTTTTGGTTTTGTTGCTTTTTACAAAGAGGAGGAAATGAGCGTCAACAGTTGTAATGGTAGGCAAGTGGGCCACCAAGATGACATTGGGAATCTTAATGATGTTACCAAAACCAAATGGGTGGAGTTGATGCCATTCGTTTGCCTCCAGCCAAAGGAAACATTGTTTTCCACATTACAAGCACCATGCTTCAACTCTTTCAACTGAAGGGTTTATTTGGAGATCTGGCTCATGAGGATCCCCATGAGAATATAAGGAATTTTGTTGATAGTTGTAGACCGTTCTCCTTTATGAACATATCTCAAGAATCGGTCTGACTGAGGTTGTTCCCATTTTCTCTATTGGGAGAAGCATGCAAGTGGTTGGCCGAGTTGCTAACAGATTTTATCACATCATGGGACGAGCTTATTACCACATTCCAAGTGCAATTTTTTCCTCCTTTGAAGATGCTGACACATAGGGACAGTATCCAAATCCTCAAATGCTTTAAGCGTGATCCAATCCATGAGACTTAGATGAGGTTTAAGAAGATGTTGCTGCAATGCCAACTCATGGATTGCCCGATAATATACTGTTGCAATACTTTTATAGAAGCCTCGATTCGATGCAAAAGGGAATGGATGATCAACTTTCTCTTGATGGCTTAATGCAGCATCCCTATGCAATAGCATCCCAATTCCTTGATTGCATGACAAAAATAACTGGGCATGGTACACTCGTGAAGACTAAGTCTCTCCTCTTACTTATAAAATGACAAAGGAGCAGATCGAAAAAAATGAAGAGAGACACAAAAACATGGCAAAAATGATGACTCAAGTGGACATCTTGGCCAAGAATGTCATGGGTACTGGTACAAAGAGTGTAAATGTTGTAGGTGTTGGTGGTGTAAATCCTGATGAGGCCAAATTTGAAGTGTTGTACAATGAGGAAGTGAACTTCTTCGCCAACCAATGAGGAGGTTATCGTGCTAACTACCCAAGGCCGGGTGGAAACCAAGGTTTGAATAGAGATGAGGGTAGAAGAGACCGTGACAGATATTTGCCTGACTGTAACACCACTTGGAAGGAAAGAGAAGGGGAAAAGGATAGGCATGTTCCTCCCCACAAGTGTCAAAAGCCCAATGATTCTGAGGGTGGCCGGAGTGAGGAAATGCTCTCACACATTCTCAACCAGGTTGATGGGTTTGATAAAGTTTTGAAGAAAATGAAGGAAGATGTATCGACTCTCAATCAGACGGTGACCTTGATGAGTCCACAATTTGAACTCATTTAGGGCTTTATTTTAATAGATTTAGTGCCCTCAAATGCATATTTTGTCTCAATAACTGATGTAAATCCTTAAGTTTCAGGTATTTGAATTGAGAGACAAAGCATGGACACTATCAAGCAAAAAAGGAACAAAGAGGCTAAAATAACGAAGAAATAAAGGCCAGAGGATCGCCTAATGCATTAGGCGAGTCACCGAATGGCCTTAATCTCGCCTAATGTTCCAGTGTGTTGATCCCTGAAGGAAAAGATCAAGTTGGCGATGAAAGGGAGCAGTCGGCGTGTCGTCGAACAGTTCCGCGAAGCAGCACCATATCGCCCAATGATTCAAAACACGAAGATGTTGAAGCCAAAAGCAGAAAGGCGATGAATCAGACCAAAGGGTGGATCGCCGAGTTTGTCGGCGACTAACTGCGCAGAGTGGTCCTTCGCAGCACAAATTTTTGAACACTATAAATACCTATTTAAATTGTTGGCTTAGTATCCAGAAATATAGAAATCGAATTACTATTGAATTTCTAGACAATTTTCAATTCTTAGAGTATTTGGGAGACATTGTTCTTGATCTTTGAAGATTTGAAGGTTTACAATTCGAAAAAATTGGAAGTGGGTCTTAAAGAATCTTCATCCTTGACGTGTTTCAAGACATTTTTTATCATACCCATTTGATGGAAACACTTTTTGGTGTCGATTTCTATTTCTTTATCATGTCTACCTAAAACCCCAATTCTTGGGGTGTGATTATGTGAATATGGGTTAAATTTACTGTTCGGTATTGCTCATTGATAGTTTATTTGTTGTTTAAATGTGATTTCGTTTAGTAGTTGTGTTTGACTTAATGGGATTGTAGTTGCGAATACGATTTCATCTTTCTGTTTTTGGCTCACTCGAGAGAGAGGTTTTCAAACCAAAACTACTAAATCGATAGTCTGTGGTTATTGGGTTGTCATGGGTTCAGCTCGAGAAAGTGAATCCTAGACCTTCTCCCACACATTCAGCTCGAGAGAGTGAATGGGCTAAGGCGAAGGTTGTGCTTAATTACTGTAAATCGGTGTTCAAGAGAAACCAATTTGATTCGGCGTAAATTATTCGAGAGAAAATTTACTCGCACTAAAGTCTAGCTTAGTTAGAAATGTTCAGCAATTTACTATCAATAGCATTTACCCGGTTGTTTATTTTAGCCCATATTCCTATCACATCCCAAGAATCCCGTCTCCCTATCTCGCATCTTTATATTTTTGCTATTTTTGTTCATTAGTTGAATACAAAACCCACCTTTGATAATCAACATTCGTGTTACCTCTTTATTTAGTATGCTTTTACTTGTAAATATTTATAGCTATGATTGCCTAGAACATAATTTTACTTTTCTACTTGATTTTCGACTACTAACTGCTCCGTTGCGACTCGACCCCAAACCATTCAGTTGGGTTATATTACTACATGCGATCATTGGCAATTGAACTGGAAGTAGTGTCCTGATACGTGAAATTAAAAATGGCGCCGCTGCCGGGGAGTTGTGCTAGTTGAAAATCTTAAGTTAAGCAGAAGTTTTGTTCTTGTTAATTATAGTGATACTTAATTTATTTTTAGTTTTGTTTTTCTTTATGATGCTTTTGGGAGTAAGAACTTGGAGCATGTTTGGTAGCAATGGTGATCAAATGGATCTTACCCTTTTGAGGATGATGTCTCTTAGGAATAACATCCTAACTTTCGGACAATCGGAGGACGAGTCAATCCATGAGTTGTGGCTGAAATTTAAGGCAATCATCCTGCAACACCCAACTCATGGAATTTCAGAAAACGTATTATTGGACTGCTTCTACAAAAGTCTTGGCTGGCCCATGAAACAGAAGAATGTCTAATCAAATATTTCTAGGGGGTCTATCATGACTACCCTATACAATAGCAGCCCAGCTCCTTGATAACTTGGACATGACCAACAAAGAGACTGAAAAGGATCATATTTTAGCCACTTTGTTGACCCAGTTGGATCTAGTGACTAAGAAGATCATGGAATTAGAAGTGCCAGAAAAATATAAAGACAGATACATTCGCCCTCATGAGCATATGAAGTCGAATGTGAACGAGGGTGGACAAATAACAGAGATGCTCTCACTCATTCTCCACAAAGTCAAAGTCATGACATGGTGTTGAATGAGATAACTGCTTCCCATTTTATATAAGTTCAGCTACTAGAGACCCAAATGGGTCATGCGTTGTCTCGTCTCTACCCCACGAATCAAGACTAATTGGGGAAGTCGTGCCATGAATATAACTAAGGCGCTTCTTGGGAGGCAACCCAAGGTTATATAGATTTATATTTATTTCAGAATAATGGTGTGTTAAATGTGTAGGACAAATTGAGGAAAGTATTTGAAAAATATAAGAATTGACGAGCTAAAGGTCCAGTCGGTGAATCGCTTTATAGGTCGGCGACCCTGATCTAGACCGTCGTTGGATTCAAGGAAAATTCAACTTGGATTTTGTAAAACTCGATGTGATCAGGAAATTATTGGTAAATTTTCCTTGAATCCAATGGCGGTCTAGGCTGCAGAACCGTTAGGCAATTGCGAACTTGTCCGTCGTTTGGACTCTCAGTTTAACTGAAAGTTCTATATAATTTGGTGAGGTAAGTGATCGTTCGGCGTGTTACCCAGTAGTTCGGCAATCTCGATCTAATAACGCAGAATGAGCGAGATCTGGAAAGTTATTATAAGGCCAAAGCTGTAAGTGATTAACATTTTTCATTTTCCCTCACTTTTGACCTTCATAAACTCGCACCTGCTTAGTATTTCCAATATTTCCGCATTCTAGAAGTACTTTAGTCGATTGATTTGTACTCAGAATTGGATTACTTTGTCGCCTACCTTCACAATTTTATTTTAATCTGCAGTATATGTTGTTTTCCAAACCCCGCATTTACTTTTGGTATTTCTACTCTTATGAAATTGATTTTATCCTGTTGAAGTATGATGGGCCTCTCTGATAGGATTAGAATACTTGATTGCCTACTTTAATTCTACAATCTTGCCTATAATTTCTTTATGATTGTAATCAAGTAAGTTTGTGTCGTAAAATGAATTAAAATCTATAGGGGTTGTGCTTGCATGTTGATGGGTAATATGGGTCTAGTCTTAATTTGAGTTGTGCATAATTTGATTTTGTTTCAGGGGTTGCGGGTTGGACTTTGAGAACGTAGATTGAAAATAGGCACATTGAGCCGTTTGGAGAGCTTGGTTGAGCTCGCTCAACCATTGGTGGTTCGCTTAAAGTCCTCTTCTCACCATTAATTTCATGATTTATTTGATATCGCGTTCTGTAACTTCGGCGAGAAGCCTAATCTCTCCGATGGCATTCTGCGAAACGCTAAAAGTTTCTCTGTCGCCCTTTGTCTGCACCCCTGTAACTTAAATTGCATTGTATCTTTCAGCAGGCTGCCTCTTGATCATTGAAAGCTATCGGTGACTCACCGAAAGGCCCTTCCTATCACCTACCTGCCTAGATTCTAAGTCATCCTTTTGGCGAGCCTACTCTAGCTCGCCGAAGTTAATTGGCAACTCGCCGTCTTGTTCACCGAGTTTGTCTGCAAACTGTTATTCCTGTGAATTTAATTAAAGTATATTTAACTTTTCCCACTGTGATACTATAAAGAAAAAAAGGAACAAAGAGGTTGAAATAATGAAGAAATGAAGGCATAAGGATCGCCTAATGCATTAAGTGAGTCACCGAATGGCCTTAATCTCGCATAATGTTCCAGTGTGCTAAGCCCTAAAGGAAACGATCAAGTTGGCGATGAAAGGGAGAAGTCGGCCCGTCGCCAAACAGTTCCGCAATGCAGCACCATATTGCCCAATGATTCAAAATGCGAAGATGCTAAGGAAAAATAAGAAAGGCAATGAACCAGACCAAAGGGCGGATCGCCGATCCCGACTAACTGCGCCGAGTGGTCCTTCGCAAGATAAATTTTTGAACACTATAAATAGTTGTTTAAACTGTTAGCTTAGTATCCAGAAATCTAGAAATCGAATTATTGTTGAATTTTTAGACATTTTTCAGTTCTTAGAGTTTTTGGGAGACATTTTTCTTGAGCTTTGATGATTTGAAGGTTTACAATTCCAAGTAAATTGGAAGTGGGTCTTGAAGAATCTTCATCCTTGACGTGTTTAAAGACATTTTCTACTGTACCCATTTGATGGAAACAATTTTTGGTGTCGATTTCTATCTCTTTATCATGTCTAGCTAAAACCCAGATTCTTAGGGTGTGATTATGTGAATATGGGTTAAATTTACTGTTGGGTATTACTCATTAATAGTCTATTTACTATTTAAATGTGATTTCGTTTTGTAATTGTGTTTGAACTTAATAGGATTGTAGTTGCAAATACGATTTAATCTTCGTGTTTTTGGCTTGCTTCTCGAGAGAGTAAATCCTAGACCTTCTCCCACACATTCAACTCGAGAGAGTGAATGGGCTAAGGCGAAGGCTGTGTTTAATTTCTGCAAATTGGTGTTCGAGAGAAACATATTCGATTCGGGTTAAATTGTTCGAGAGAAAATTTACTCCCACTAAAGTCTAGCTTAGTTACAAATGTTCAGCGATTTACTATCAATAGCATTTACCCGGTTGTTTATTTTAGCCCATATTCCTATCACATCCAAAGAATCTCGTCTCCCTATCTCGCATCTTTATATTTTTGCTATTTTTGTTCTTTAGTTGAATACAAAACCCCCCTTTGATAATTGACATTCGTGTCACCTACTGATTCAGTATGCTTTTACTTGTAAATATTTATAGCTATGATTGACTAGAACATAATTTTACTTTTCTACTTGATTCTCGACTACTAACTGCCTCCTTAAGACTCGACCCCAATCCATTCGGTTAGGTTATATTACTACACGCGATCGTTGGCACTTGAACTGGAAGTAGTATCCTGATCGTTGGCACTCATTCCATCTCTATCAAGCAGTTGGAGACCCAAATGGGTAAATTTTATTTGCATCTTAACCCAAGACAACAAAGGGGGTTGCCTAGTGATACTATGGCAAAACCCAAGAATAAAGCTTGAATGGGTACTTGCGTCGTGCCACGACGTAAACTAAGACTTTTCTTGTGAGGACACCCAAGTTTTAATATTTTGTGTTTGTTCATGAATAAGGGGTGTTGATTATGCAGGTTGAAAAGTTGAATGTGTTTAGAATGTGCAGATTGGCGAGTAGAGAGCCTAGTCAGCGACACACCAAAGAGGTCAATGAAGCCGACTTGGACAGTCGTTGGACTCAGAAAAATATCAGGTGTGAGTCTGTTAAACTCTGCGGGCTAATGGATGAATCGTCGACTCCCCGAACACGTCGGTGAACCTGATTTCATCTGCCGTTTGGACCCTAAATTAATTAGAGGTCCTGTAAAACTCGGCGAGGTAAATCACCACTCAGCGCATTTGCGCCGAGTGGTTCCGCTTGGTCGACTATTACCGCTGAAAGGGTCGCAAACCGAAAGGTTTTTAAATGGCAAATGGTTTAAAATTTCAGAATCTTTCATATTCTCTCATTTCTAACCACTTACACTCACACCCACATTTCATATTTCCCATATTTTTGCTATTTCACATGTTTTTGTTGTTGATCTTGTGTTTGGATTTTGATTACATTGCCGCCTAGCATTTCAAATTTTTCATTCAGCTTAAAGGTTGGTTTTTTGAAACCCGAACTCTAGATTAGTAGTTGAAATAGAATGCATTTTTATAATTTTTATTGATCTGTGTTGGGCCTGTGGTGAAATCGTAGTTGATGTGTTAATTTGCCCTTCTTAGTTTCATAATTGTGCCTAAATTGCTTAAAATTATGATTTCCCGAGTTTTGTACAATAAAATTGATCATAAATTGTTGGGTTGTGGTAAATTTATGTTGGGTCTATTTGGGTGAAGTTTGAGTAACCCCCAATTGTGCTAAATGACGTACTTTGCTCAATGATGGAGCGCTTGACGTCATTCTTAAGGGCAAAAAATGTCAAATGGTCAATGTTAGCCTAACTTGGGAAAGCCTGAGTATCTCGGAGGCATGGGTTGATTGGGTTTGGGCTTAATTGCATAAGTGTGTATTTTGATTTTGATTTCAGGGGCAGCGTGCTTGAATTTGGGAAACAGAGTTGAAATTTGGCACATTCTGTAGTTTGGCGAGTTGGGTCTCACTGAATAGTTTGGCGGTTTGCCAACGTCACCCTTGATCACCTTTAATTTTTTGATTTGGCTTAGTTAGAGTCTGTAACTTTTAGAGGGAAGCCTATGCTCACGAAGTTCACTCGGGGACTCGCCGAAAGGTCCTTTGATCGCCCTTTCTGTGCCCCTAACCCCTAAAACACACTGTAAAATTCGGCGGGCTAGTCTGAGCTCACCAAGTGATGTCGCCGATTCACAAAAGGGCCCTGTTAATCACCGATTGATCATTTTTCTTGAAATTTTTCAGGCCAGTCCTTTCGGCAAGCCTGATTTATCTCGGTAAAGTGACTCGGTGATTCACCGACTAGTTCGATGAGTCTTTCTGCAACCTAAATTCTGCAATTTTTCTTGAATTATTTCTAACTCTTTTCGATGTGTTCTACGGATATGGTTAGGACCAACTGAGACGAGAGTGGAATACCTCCCTACAAACGAGCACAAGGCCTTGTTATTAATGAATGATCAACCAAGCATTCTAAAAATTGAAAGAAGGCACATCCGAAGGGAGGTAAGGGCAAGGGCAAATCCTCCGTAGCCGATCAATTGGATCACAACTCTAGCACTTATGGGGTTTCTTTCAATTCTCAGGCCTCATTCTCCACGCCTGAGGATGACCAACCACTTCAGACACGGCGAACTGAGATTCATGCTAGAGTTCGTCAAGATCCGTCTAGGATCCCAGAGTCTACCCCTCCTACAGGTTAAACATTATCTGCTCTGGCACAGATGGTGGTTCCAGCACCACTAGTTCAGGGTCCTCCTCTCCAGCTACTCAACAGGGTAAAGGGAGAGGGACTGAGGATGATTCTTGAAGAGAAGAGGTTGTCCACAGATTGTGTGGTGGACAGGTACCCTCTTGTGTCGGACACACTACGGTACCACATGTTTGACTTATTTACCCGGCTCCATGGCCCATACATTCCCACCTGGGTCTGAGAGTTCTACACTACATATGGTGACCTAGTACCCCAGGGTTAGAAGAAGGTCAACGCTTTCAAACCAATAGAGTTTATGGTAGATCGGGGGAAGACAGTGGGATGCAGCAACGATCATATCAATGTTTTACTTGACAGAGCTACAAGATTCGAGCATGAGTATAAGGGCATGAGTACAACACAGACCCTGGATGAACTAAAGGGCTGGCTAGCTCCCCTAATTTCTGACAGCACCCCGAGGTGGATTGAGGCAGGAGCTCCTATTGAGAAGATGGACTTGAACATCACCGTACGGTATTGGTTTGGGTTTATCAGCAGCTCCATCATGCCTTCGCAGATTGAGTCCATCCTATGCCACGCAAAGGCGGCCTGTTCGGATCCATCATCGCAAAGAAGCAGCTCAACTTGAGACTGTTTATTGAGCAGGAGATGGCCGTGAGGGCCAAATACCGTCAGACGTCCCTGCCATTCTAGTGCTTATTACAGAGCTATGTCGGCGGGCAGGAGTTCCTCGTGACAAGATGAGTAGCTCTAGTGGATACATCCTCGGAGGTTGATGTTTAGTCCATATCTGCAGAGGCATCTTTGCCTACTCCGGCCTCTGGGCCTTCAGGTACACCCAGTAGCACTCGTTCCCAGGCCTCCAGTTCCTCTGCTTCCTTGCCTACAAGGATCAGTCAGGCCATGCTCCTCATGATGGGGCACCTAGCCCATTCTGCCGATGTGCGGGCTTCCCGACTAAAGGTCGAGGTGCCCTGGATGATTGAGCGGCCTATTTCAGTTGCGTTGACACCCCTCCGAACGTCGATTGATGCTCTTATGGCGAGATTATAGACTTGTGAGAGAGGACAGGGGGTTACTTCCGAGGTGACGGCTTTGAAAGTTCATGTTTCTGATTTGAGGAAGGATGTGGATTATTTAAAGTCCACATACTTCACTTCACTGTTTGAGTGAACTGATGCTCAGGGTGTCCCGGACAGTTCTGAGGTGCCTCCGACTACCACCGGAGATGTGGTTGCTACTGAGTTAGAGGTGGAGACGGATGAGGAGAAGCTTGAGGCTCAGGAGGCGACCATATATGAGTACCTACCTGATTAGAGGAAACGATAGTCTATTTAGTCATTCAAACATCGCTGACAGATACCTCCATGGCAGGCTCTAGTGGAGCCAATTTTGCAATTACCCCAGACATTGATGCCCCAGATCAGAGTGAGACCTCGAGCATTGATTCCCTGAAAGATGGAGCGACTGTGTAGACAAGATCATTTTTTACCTCCCTCTCTGTTGTTTTTGTGATTTCTATGTTTTTAGTTCCATTTGAGGACAACTGCTTTTCTTTTATTGGTGAGGTGAGGTATTTCCATACCTACCTTGTGTTATTATATTTTATTTGTGAATATTGATTGGGTGTTTTGATCTATATGTGTGTTAATTTTAATTTTGTGGATATTTGAGCTTGTAGCTACTTGTTTTGAATGGAAGTTGTTTTGACCCATTTTGAAAATTTTGTTCCACCTCTTTTGTGTGTGACTGTGGTTGTTCTTGTGCAAATTTGAGTATCGGTCATGATCAATACCGATGAATTAAATAGTGCTCATAATTTAAAGAAATGAATGTGTGACTACGATGAGGCTAAATGGAGTTGCATAGACAATATGTGGACTTTTTGCATCTCGTTGTGAGTAGCCGGTTATCGAATGTATTCTCTTGTGATGAACACTGTACACTAGCTCGAATGAGTCTAGTTTGATATTGGTGCCAATGCCTTGTGTGATGAGCTTACCTTGAGCACTGTGTGTGGTGACCCCTATAATTTGACAATATACCTCTTTTTGTGGCCAACCTTGTGAGATGTGTGAACCTTGCTTGAACCCCTTTGAGCCTTATCCTTTTCTTGGATGAAACGTGAACAAATGTGACTTCTCTTTATCCATTCACCCATAACACTTATGAAGTGTGGTTTGTTTGAATAGCTAACATAGGCCAAAAGCCTAAGTTGTGGGTGTGGTTAAAAGAAAAGGCAAATCAAGAAGTGTGAAAAATGACCTTTTGAGCAATTGTCTTGAAAAAGATGGAACCCCTCCATGTAAAAAAAAAAGAAGAAAGAAAAGAAGAAAACAAAAGAAAGGGAATGAAAATTTGTGAAATAAAGTAGTGAAGGTTGCAAAAGAAATGGGGTGTCCCGTATCTATTGTAAATTCAATAATGGGGTGAATTATCAGCATGAGTAAAATGTTGAAGAGAAGGAAGAAAGTGATGTCAAGAACAGATTTCATGAGGGTAGGATCCACTGAGCCTAAACGACCATTCCTTTACATTTAGCTCCATTACAAGCCTTGAAAAGACCTTTTTGGTCTTGAATGAGCTGAAAAGATTGTTGATTGGAAGATAAGGGCAAACCTATAGGTGAAATCATGCATGTGTTCATCTTTGTGAGTGTGAGAGTCGTATGTGCTTCCGAAACTATGGATTGTTGAGAAATTGTGTGTTAATATGGAATCATCTTTGTTGTGAGGGCATTTGACTACCTTTGTTGAACTTGATGTTGCATTTGAAGCAAGTATTGTGAACTTGAGCATCCTTAATAATGGTGAGTCACAACTTGAACCTTTGAGTGAACAATTGATCAATGGATGAGTAGTTGAGTCTTGGTCTGTGCATTCATGTTGAGTCTTTTGTAGCACTGTTTGAGACATCATTTTGAACTACTGAATTTGAGTTTTACTTGAGGACAAGCAAATGTTTAAGTTGAGGGTATTGATGAGTCTGATATTTGGACTCATTTAGGGCTTTGTTTTTATAGGTTTAGTGTCCTGAAGTGCTTAATTTGTGCTACAAACTGATGAAAAATCCTTGAATTTTAGGTACATGGATTGAGGAACAAAGCAATGACACTAACATACAAAGAGGAACAAAACAAACTAAAGAATTAAAGAAAGGCAAGCCTGGTGATCGCCAAGAGCGTTGGGCGAATAACCGAATAGCCAATTCCACTGCCTAAAGTTCTAGTGTGCCAGCCCCAAGGGAAGAAATCAAATTGGTGACAAGAAAGACCAGTCGGTGCATCGGCGATTAGTTCCGCGATGCAGTGATAGATCGCCCAAAGTTACAAAACCTAAGGATGCTGAATGACAAGGCAAAAAGGCGATGGAAGAGATCAAAGGGCGGCTCGCATAGTGGTTCAGCGAGCCCGACTTACTTCGCGAATGCTTATTCGTAGCACATTTTTTGCGACTATAAATACGTTTTTGAACATTTAGTTTAGTATCAATTAAGTATATGTTATCATTTTTAGTATCTTGAGACAGTTTTCTCTAGAGTTTTCCTTAGCTTTGAAGGATTCAACAAAATTCACTTTTGAGAATTTAGAAGTGGGACTTTGAGATTCATCAAATTGGAGCATTGTAAGGAAAAACTCACTCTTACCCAGTTAATGGATAATCAATTTGGTAACTGTTTTTACCTTTTCATAATGTCTAGCTAAAACCCCAATTCTTGGGTTGTGATCATGTGATTATGGGCTAATTTAGTTTATGGGTATTGTTGATTGTTAGTTTAAATGCTATTTAAAAGTGAGTATAATCATTAATTGCGGTTTAATTTAAGAATTGTAGTTGAAAATGCAGTTTTATGTTTGTTTTCTTTGCTTGCTCGAGAGAGAGGTTTTAGAATTAAGCTTTTTGATTAATGATTTGTGGGTATTGGGTTGATCTGGGATTAGCTCGAGAGAGTAAATCCTAAACCCAATCCCACACATTTAGCTCGAGAGAGTGAATGGATTAAGGTATGGGCTGCTCTTAATTTGCATGTTTTTTTATGTTCGAAAGAAATCACCTGATTCGGGGTAGTTGTTCGAGACAAAATTACCTCCCTTATAGTCTAGCCTACTCACTAATATCTAGCTATTTACTAATAGTTGCAATTATCCATATGTCTATATTTGCCTATAATCAATCACATCCAAAGAATTCGTCTCATTATTGCTAATTCCTAGTGTTTGTGATTTCTTTTAGTTGATAATCAAAACCAAAAACCCCCATTTGACATTCCTGTCACCCCTTTTATTTGATTATGTCTTTAATTGATAATTTTTATTCCTATGGCTGATTTGACCACATTCAGACTTCCTAATTGAATTTAAGACGCGTACCACTCCCTGTGGGATTCGACCCCAACTCATTTAGTTGAGTTTTATATATTGATTTATGATGATTGAACACCTAGAATTTGATGAGGTGTGCTTGAAACGTTAAAATCAGTGCGATACAATGAAACAAACAAATAAATTGTGTCATATAATGGAAATTGCATTAACAAGAGTAGGTGTAGTACGAAGACTACAATTACTTGTTACATCTAAAACATATATAGCATGATTTTTTTAATGTGAAGTAAAAGTATTGTGAACTATGAAAAGTGTAGATTGTAGTGTAGAGTGCTGATATAGTGTAAAGTTATGTTAAACTATTAATATTTAATTTTATGAAGTATAAAGTAGTTTACTGCCATCCTCTTAATTGATTATCGGCTTACACAATAAGATAACCCAATATTTTCTTTTATAAAACCACTAAAATTTCGCCAACCCAATACCTGATTGCAATAACCCAATAACATTTTTCCGATTTGATTTATTGGTCAGTTCAATTTTTGCACACCCTTACTTTATATGTAGCGCTTCTTTTTTCGTTTCAACTATAACTATAAGACTTTAACTTATTTGCATGCCTAATACTTACGTCAAATAAATATATACTCAGATCTATAATATTTATAAAGTATAATTACTTCAATCCTAATTAATGCAATACTTTTCGCTTTTCAATATTCAAACTATATGATCTTTGATCAACTTTTAAAAAAAAAAAAAAAGAATCATTGATGAGAAATTTGCAAGCTTGCAACTTACTTTACTTTTTTTATGATCTTTTATTCTATCTAAATTTAAATCTGTATAACAAAATGAAGTTGACTTAAAATTAAAATTTGAGAAACGATAAGTGCTACATAATTTATTTTAAACAAGCAAATTAAAGAACATACATATAATGCAAATGCAAATGCAAATAAAGACAACAACTTATTTCGTCTTCTAATTAAAATCAAAGACTACGGTTTGATAGCAGGCACTCTACCAACTGAGCTAATAGCTCGTCATGTAAGCCTCCCACATGTCTTAGCAAACAATAGTTTAATAGCATTGAACACCAGAGCACTCCCCACTGACATGAGTGCCTTCATAGTAACGACAGACATCGTTGCAAAAATCTGGACACAGGGCTCCATGTTGGCTAGGAACTTGGAACCAATTTTTTGCCTTCATGGCCATCTCTGCTCATTATAATAAGTATAATTTTTTTTACACAAACTAAAATAATATATAACAAATAATTAGCCTATTTTTAGATGAAGAGGATCATGTAATATATATTAATGAATGGAATGAATCCTACGTCAGTGAAAAACGAGAATTATATATGGAGGATAATTTATCTTCACTATCTCATTCCTTCTACTTCTATAAGTAAAAAAATATAAATAATTAAGTACTTTCCATATCTTAAATAATGTCCAACTTCATATAATTTGTCTTCACAATCTTGTTCCTTTCTATAAGAAAAAAAAGATCAATAATTAAGTACTTTCCATATAGTTAATTTCCATGTTTTTAATGGCAAACTTTTGAATTCTATAAGCAAAAAATGATAAATAATTAAGTTTATTCCATTTCTTAACTTTCCATGTTTTTTATGAATTTTTTTTAATGAATCATATTAAATTAGGATCACAATCCTCTATAAAAACCCAAGGTCTTAACATTTTATTTTCATCACAGTTTACATAGAGTAGCATCACCCCACTCAATGTTTTAACATTTTGTTTTCATCACATTTCATATAGAGTAACATCACCCCTATTGATGTAATTAGTTTAATTATTTCATTTTACTTATTATACCTTTTCACATTAATATTTCTATATAGGTCAGTAAGATCTATCTATAATTGCTTTCTTTGTCTATTATCTTTTTTGGGCTATTATGAAAACATAAAAAATCTATTCCAAAAAATATATGATTGTTATAGTGAATTGTTGTTATAGAAATGACTGTTACATGGATATCTAACTAAATTAAATAAAGAAAACTCTATTTTCTTGGTCAAGTTATTAAATTATAGCGAAAATGGTGCCATTTTCTGATGATGATGATGTTGATAGGAAGGGAGATATTTGCATGGAGCTGAAGAATGTGAGACAACATCTGAGAGAATTTGATGCTCAAGTGCCAGATGCTAGATTACAAGGCAAGGATGTATAATCTAGCATCTCACATTTAATTTGAGCATCAAATTCTCCTATATGGTGCCTTACATTCTCCAGGATCGTGCAGATCTCTCGCCCTTGTCAATGTCGTCATTAGACAATGACGTCATTTTTTCTATTATCTAATTACTTGACAAAAAAAATAAAGCTTTCTTTTGTTAATATAGTAAGACCTCTCTATAACACTCATTAATTATTCCAAAAAACATTTAGACATAAATTCTGCAAATATTATAACCCCATATTGATGAGTCTGAGATTTTGACTCATTTAAGGCTTTGTTTTGATAATTTTAGTGTCCTCAAATGCCTAATTTATACGCTAAACTGATGTTAAAGTGTTGATTTGCAGCACTTAAGGCCAAGGATCAAGGCAAGGACACTACCGGGAAAAAGGGAGCAAACAAGCTGAAGAAGTGAAGAAAAGTGATCCTGGTGATCACCAAGATCACTCGGCGCACCGCCGAGTGGCTCTTCTAGCTCGCCTAAATTTCCAGCGTACCAGCCTTGGAGAGAAAAACCAAATTGGTGACAGAAATGGGTATTCGGTGAATCATTGATCAACTCCGGGATGGCTACCTGGATCGCCTAAAGTCATAGAACCCTGAGGAAAACTGACCAACGCAAACCAGTGATGGAATGGAGCAAACGGTGAATCGCCGACTTGTTCACTGATGCCTGACTTATCTCGCCCAATGGCTTTTCAAGCCAAAAATTGTGCAACTATAAATTGAAATTTGAAATGAAAATTCAGTATCATGCGATTATTCAGTGGAGTTTTCTTTTAGTTTTTCAGTTCCATTGTAGACTTTGAAGCTTTTGAGGCTCAAACTTGAATATTTGCACGTGGGTTTTTTAATTTACTCAATTTGGACCATTGTACAAACTTGAGACCTTTACCCACATCATGGCTAATGCATTTGGTAATTGTTTCTCTATTTTTATGACGTGTAGCTAAAACCCCAATTCTTGAGGTGTGATCATATGTTTATTTGTCTGTTTATCTTATAGGTATTGTTGTTTGATAATGAAATTTTGTTTTAATGTGGGTTTATTCATTAGCTGAGTTTTAATTTATGAATTGTAGTTGCTAATGCAATTCAAATTTTGAGATCTTAGCTTGCTTGAGAGAGAGGTTTTAGAACCAAATCTTTTAATTAATGATTCGTCGGTATTGTATTGATATGGGTTTAGCTTGAGAGAGTGAATCTTAAACCCCAAATCTACTCATCTAGCTCGAGAGAGTGGATGCATTAAGGTGGGTTGTATATCTTGTTAAACTTGTTGATTTTCGAAAGAAATCACCTGAACAGTAATAATTGTTCGAGAGAAAGCTATTACACTTAAGGTCCTGCCTACCCACAATATTTCAACAAATTATTGTTAAATTTCAATTACCCATATAATGTAATTAGCTTATAAGCAATCACATCCTGAGAATTCCTCTTAATTTTGTTGTTTCCCCCATTTTCATGCTTGTTTCAGTTGTTAATTGAAAATCCAAACCCCCTATCTTACATTCGTTGTCACCCATTTAGATTTTTTTTGTATATTTTTGATATTTTTTATTCCTATAACCGCTTAGACCATGCTTGCACTTCATAATTGAATTTGAACATGTATCACTCCCTGTGGGTTCGAACCCAATTCTTAGTTGGGTTTATAATAGTTAACGATTGTTTACACCTAGAATTCTATGAAGTGTACTTGATACGTTTGATGAAGTACAACCAAATGCTGACATCCAAAGGCAGCATGTTTAGGGTCCATCATTTCTCGCCAGTCGCTGAATTTGGGATTATTGATTGAGCATGAGATGGACATAAAGGCCAAGAAGAGAAATACTTTGCTCCCATTCCTGGTGTTGATCACCGAGCTGTGCAGACTGGCCCGTGATCCTCGAGATGAAAAGATGGATGTGTAGGTGGCACCCACCTCTTCTGCTGACATCCGACATATTGAGGTCGAGTACCTGCAGGATGTGGGTAGCCAAAGTGGACACATCCCCGAAAGTTGATGTTGATATGGTCCCTAAAGAGGTAGTCATCCCTAATCAGGCCAGTGGGCCCTCAGGTACATCTGTACTCCTTCTTCTGAGAGCTTCGATTGATTCCCTTACGGTGATAGTAGAGGTGTGTGAGAGAGGGCAGGGTGTCATTGATGTGGTGATTGCCTTAAAGGCCGACATTACTGGGCTTAGAAAAGATGTGGACCAACTGAAGTCCACTATTTTCACCTCAGTATTTTGGATGGTGGAGATCCCAGATTACCCCATCACAAATATTCTAGCTTGTTATGTGGTTCCTCCAACTACCACCGGAGATGAGATTAGGGCTGATGTTGAGTCTGAGGCAGAGACTAATGAGGAGTATCCTGGTGTTCGGGATGAGGCTTTTTATGAGGACCTGGTTGATTTAGAGGGTACCATGTACAAGACAGCTAGACAGGCCTCTCTGAGAGATACTTCGATACTTCGATAATGAGCACCAGTGGAGCTAAGGATTATGTGATACCAGGCACTGATCCCCAGAATGAGAGTGTCTTGATAGTTGAGATACCAGGAACTGATGCCCTGACAGATGGAGTGACTGAGATGCAGACTTCACCCAGGCTTAGCCTGGAAGGATGACCTTTCCCCTCCCTCTTAGTTACTTTTCAGACAATTTTTAGTTTTAGTTGCATTTGAGGACAACTGCTTTCTTTTTGTTGGTGGAGTGAGGTATTTCCATACCTACCTCTTGTGGGTTGTTTTGTGAATATTGTGTTTTTGTGATTTGAATATTGAAGCTCATCGGTTTATATATATATATATATGTCTTGATTATGATATTGTAGTTGTTCTTAGCTTGTGGCCCGTTGTTTTGATTTGAAAGCTGTTTTGAACCAATTTTAAAAAAAAATTGCCACCTCAATTGAATGTGCGGCTACGGTGAGGCAAACTAAGTTACATAGACAATATGTGAACTTTTAGCATCTCATTGCGACTAGCTAGTTGTCAAATGAGTCTTTTGTGATGAACATTGCACATGATGAGACCTACAACTTTGTGTGGTGAGATTGTCTTGAAACCTTGTGTGGTGAGGTTATCTTGAACATTATACTTGATGACACCTACAACTTACCCCATTCGTCTGATTAATTGAGTGATGCGAGCAATTGAAATTATCTTAAGCGAGAATTTTGAAGAGTGAGCCAATTTGACAATATACCTCTTTGTGGCCAACCTTGTAAGATGTGTGAACCTTGCTTGGCACCTTTTGGGCCTATCCTTTTCTTGGAAGAAACTTGAGAAACTTTCACCTCTTGATCCCATCACCCTTGACCTTCATGAAGTTGTGGTTTGATTGAATAGCCAACTTAGGCAAAAAGCCTAAGTTGGGGGTGTGGTGAAAAAGAAAGAAAGTCAAGAATTGTGAAGAATTCCTCCTTTGATCGATTGTTTTGAAAGAGATGGAACCCCTTCATGTAAAAATAAATAAAGGAAATAAAAGAGATTAAAAGAAAAGAAATTGACTGAAAATGAGAAAAAGTTTTGAAATAAAGTAGTGAAAATTGCAAAAGAAATGGGGTATCCGGTGATTCATGTTGAGTTGAATAATGGGGTGGAGTTTGAACATGCTTGAATGTGAAAGAGAAGGAGAAAGAGTATTTTTCAGGTCATACTTTATGAAGGTAGAATCCACTAAGCCTAAGTGACCATACCTTTACACTCAACCCCGTTACAAGCCTTAAAAAGGCCTTTGTGATCTTTAGTAAGCTGAAACAAATGTTGATTTGAAAATAAGGGCAAGCCTATGGGTGGAGTCATGCATGTATTCATTTTTTTCAGTGTGAGAGTAGTATTTGATTATGGGACTTTCAATTTCTGAGAAATTTTGTTTTATTAAGGAATCATCTTTATCGTGAGGGCATTTGAGTACCTTTGTTGAGTTTGAACTTGCATTTGAAGCAAGTATTATGAGATTGAGTACAATTGATAATGGTGAGTCACAATTGAATCTTTCAGTGCTCAATTGATATTTGTATGTGTAGTTTGAACCTTGTTGTGTGCATTTATGTTGAATCTTGAGTAGTAGTATATGTAGACATCCTTGTTGAACTAATTGATCTTGAGTTTTACTTGAGGACAAGCAAAATTTTAAGTTGGGGGTGTTGATGATTCTAAGATTTCGACTCATTTAGGGCTTTGTTTTGATTGTTTTAGTGTCCTCAAAGGTCCAATTTATGCTATAAACTAATGTTAAAGTGATGATGTGCAACATTTAAGGCTAGGGAGAAAGGCAAGGACACTACCGGGAAAAAGCGAGAAAACAAGCTGAAGAAGTGAAGAAAAGCGATCTTGGTGAATGGCAAGACCACTCGGCACACCACCAAGTGGCTCTTCTAGCTCGCCTAAAGTTCCAGTGTACCATCCCTAGGAGAAAAACCAAGTTGGAGATAGAAATGGGTATTCGGCGAATCGCCAATCAACTCCGCGATGGCCACCTTGATCCCCTTAAGTCATAGAATCCAGAGGACAATTGATCAATGCAAATCGGCGATGGATTAGAGCAAATGGCGGATCGCCGACCTATTCGGTGAAGCCCGACTTATTTTGCCCAATGGATTTTCAGGCCAAAAATTCGGCAATTATAAATTAAAATTTGAAATAAAGATTCAATATCATGCGATTATTCAATAGAGTTTTCTTTTAGTTTTTGAGTTCCATTGTAGACTTTGAAGCTTTTGAGGCTCAAACTTGAAGATTTGCAAGTGGGTTTTTGAATTTACTCAATTTGGACCATTGTAAAGACTTGAGAACCTTTACCCATATCATGGCTAATGTATTTGGTAATCGTTTCTCTATTTTTTATGACGTGTAGCTAAAACCCAAATTCTTGTGGTGTGATCATGCGTTTATTTGTCTAATTATCTTATGGGTATTGTTGTTCGATGATGAAATTGTTGTTGTAATGTGGGTTTAATCATTAGCTGAGTTTTAATCTATGAATTTTAGTAACAAATGCCATTCTAATTTTGAGTTCTTGGCTTGTTTGAGAGAGAGGTTTTAGAACCAAAGCTTTTGATTAATGATTTTCAAGTAATGTTTAGATATGGGTTCAGCTCGAGAGAGTAAATCGTAAATCCAAATCTACTCATCTAGCTCTAGAGAGTGGATGCATTAAGGTTGTGGGCTGGTTATCTTGTTAAGCTTGTTGATGTTCGAAAGAAATCACCTGAATCGTAATAGGTATTCGAGAGAAAGCTATTGAACTTAAAGTCCACCCTACCCACAATATTTCAGCAAATTATTGTTAAATTTCAATTACCCATATAGTGTAATTAGCTTATAAGCGATCACATCCCAAAAATTCCTCTTAATATTGTTGTTTCCCTAGTTTTCATTCTTGTTTCAACTGTTAATTGCAAATCCAAACCCCCCATCTTACATTCGTTGTCAGCCCTGTAGATTTGTTTGTATATTTTCGAGAATTTTTATTCCTATAACTGCTTAGACTATGTTTGCACTTCAAAATTGAATTTGAACACGTACAACTCCCCGTGGGTTCGACCCCAACTCTTTGTTGAGTTTTATACTAGTTAATGATCGTTTACACCTAGAATTTGATGGGGTTTACTTGAGACGTTTAATCCCAAATCTGAATCCATATCCCAATATAATGAAAGACCCAACTCCGACCCTAGACTAACAACGACGTATAGCAATTCATATAATCTTCCTACAGGGAAGAATATAAAATCAAAGATACTTATGATAGAAGAAGTTGTATCATTAAAGGCATATTATATTATGGTATGTACCTTTGATTTTATTTTATTTCCTGTAGGTAGATTATAAAATTTACTGTGTTGGTTGATTGTTGGGAGGAAATGATCATAATATACACTAGAGAATAAAATTTAATTTTTTGTTAAAGTATTTGTAAGTTTAATTTCTGTAATTTCTTTATTTATGGTCTTCACAAATCGGTGTATGATCTGCGTATAAAACTCAATTTCACTTGTGGGATAATTTCAAGTGTGTATTTGGACGTGTGTGTGTGTGTATATATATATATATATATATATATATATATATTCACTTTATTTTAAATTTCAAAATTGGAGTTGGAGTTGTGTTTGACCATACTTTTTTCAAAGATCTCTTAAAATTTGAATGTATTTTTCTTAAATATGATTAATATCTCCATTTTTTAATAACCTAGAAAATCACCAAACTTGAATAATTTACCTCAAACATACAATCCAATTTGATCTATAAGAGTAATATCTCAACATAGATAATCACATAATGTCGTAGATTAAATCACATATACCAGCTACTACAAATAATGTTAGTGTGAGGAAAGTCTCTGAAGTAAGTATCCCATATAACAAAAATATTTTATAACATATCGTAACACCAGTTTCCTTTCCTTCCTAAATAAGGGTATGTTCGATATGGAGAAATATTTTTCAGTCTTTTCATATTCAATTGGCTAAATATTTTGGAAAATCATTTATCGAGAATATGAGTAAGCATAGACAAATATTTACGCACGCAAATGTCGTTGTTGATTGTATCTCCCTAGAGATTTACTCCTTAGAGTTTTTTGTGTTTGCCTATCGAGTCTTATATACACTATATAGTTTGAATATTTCTTTAGATTTGATACTCACATAAAATATTTTGATTAATTGTCGCTATAAAGGTTGTAAGTAAAGTGATTTTCAAATATTATCACAATTGTTGGTTCTAAGTGTAACACCCCAAAAAAAATTTCTTCATTTACTTGTAGGGCCATATAGGGTGCTTCTTCAATTTCTCATATGTATAAAGGTAAATTCTTTAGTGTGGGGATGATTTTGGATATCAATTAAGGACAGTAGAAACTCCTAGCACAAAGTTGAGTTGAAAGTTTCCCTACCGATTAAGTTTTGACATAAGATTTCACTTAGGTCAACATAAAATGATCATATCTCATAGAATATATAAAGTAAAGTGACCAAAAAACCTATTAAATTAAAGGTATTTTAATCCTCTTTTCAATGCCATAAATTTTGTGTCAATCCAATTTATGAGTAAAACGTTATGACCATTTTAGTAACCGATATAGTGTAGTGACGAATTAGCCGACGAGAAATATTAAAAAGGGTCTTATTGACTTTTTACCTCCAAGAAAACCCTAAACGAATTTCTTTACTAGTTTCAAACCCAAATCAATCAGATTTTCATCTCTTAATCAATCATTCTCTTCTCTCTCAAACCCTAGGGAAAAACCCTAAGAAAAAATTAAACTATAAGACACTATTCAAGATTCTTTCAATCTTTTTCAAGATTCTTCTTCAAAGTAGAATTTCATTCTTTCCAACTCAAAATTTGCCCATACAATTATGAATCACTAATGAAAATCATAATTCTTTGCCATAGAGTTTCAAGAAACTCATTCAAGAAATCTCAAAGAAGGTTTTCTTGATTGTTCTCCTTCAAGCTACGGTTTCGAGACTTCTAATCAAGTTCTTCTTCAAGATTATTCAAGATTCTTCAAGAACCTTGTTTTTCCAAAGATGTAAGGCTATCATGGTGTTGAACTAGTTCTTCCTCACGCCCTACATAGACCCTTGTACTTGTATGAGTTTGTATTCTGAACCCTTTTACTATATACTTTATCAACTAGACCCTTAAATTTATTAGAACACGATATCTGAAATCCCTCTAACCATTGACCGAATCTATGTGGCATAAATATTGTTGAGTTGGAAAAATGTGTCACTGCACTCGCTTTCAAGCGCGTAAAAATGCTATATTTTATTTTAAATATTATTTTTTTATAGAAAAAACTTATTTCTTCATTAACCCACTCCCACCTCACCCTACCCCACCCCCACCCCACCCCACTCCAATTTCTCCTCTTCTCCAACACTCTTCCCATCCCTAACCTTAAACTTTCTTCTCTTCTTCTTCAACAAAATTACCCACCATACCTATTCTTTTCTTTTAATCGAAATCACCCGTCATGCACTTTCTTTTTCTTCTCCAATCCACTCACCTCTTTGCAACAAATCAAAACCCCGCCATTAATTTCTTTTTTCAGCCTTGATTTTTCTAAACTCTTACTTTTTTTTTATTTTAAAAGTTGAAACCATTGTTTGTGTTAGTTAGATTCAAAGAGGAGGTATGATATGCATTAATGAAAAATGTTGAAAACTACATTGAGAAGCTTGAAGAACAACAAATGGGTCTTATGAATTTGTGAAATTAATTCAAATTCGTGATTGGGGCTCGTTGGATTTGTGTTAGTGAACTTGAAGTTGAAATTTCCAGTCAAATAAAGAAGAATTTCATTTATTTGACATGAATTGGTACTCAAATTATAAATATATATAGGATTAAAGAACATGACTATTTAAAAAATTCAAAAATAACAAAAAAGAGATATTTGATTTTTTTATTCTCTTAATATTTAATTTCTGACGTGTCACTGAAAAATTACATGGAATTACATGTGTAAGAGGTTGGATTACATACACAAAGATCTTATGAGAAAAAGGTTTAAAATATAGTGTTTTAACGAGTTTAAGGGTTCAGTTGACAACATGTTAAGTAGGAGGGTTCAAAATACAAACGTATAAAAGCATAAGGGTTTATCAGACCATTTCGCCTCAAGATTATTCAAAAACAATGTTCTTCTAGGTATGTAAGGCTATCATAGTATTGGACTAGTTCGTCTTCACACCATACACGTACTTTCAGATCAGTAAAAACAGTATCTTGGATTCTTTCCGTGGATTTGAGTAATCTCGAGATAAGTTGATTTTGAGTTCTTGAGTTTATGTTTCTTTTAAAAATTCTATTCCTAATTATTGATTTTTTATATTGTTATTGAGATTCTTGAGTTGAATTGTTCATGATAATAATTCTGTATGAACCCTATGAATTGAGTCATAAGTCTTGAGAGTCTTTGAAAGCCAATCATTGCGTTTCAAATTGAGTTTTCAGAAAAAGTTTAAAGCTTCTATTTCATAAAGACTTAAGAGCTTCTAATGTTATTTTTCTCATATATATATATATTCATATACATATGTACCTATATTAATTATTGGACTTGAAAGATAAGTTTATACGTGCATGTTTTCATGAAGGTAATTATGTATCATGTTTTGAAAAGTATTTCACGTAATGTAAGAAGACCATCCTTTGTAATGGGTGAATTTAGCACAAAGTTATATAATTATTTTGGGAGTAGTGTAGAGCACCGAATTGGGTTAGAGTCTTTTATGATTCAGAAGTCCCATATAACTGCGTAGCCACCGTATGATAGAATAGCATTGATTCTTCATGCGACTCCTCACTGCCTCTGAGATGGCTAATTAGATGTATCCATATTCAAATATCATCTTATACCAAGACAAATTATAGGATGGCCCTGACAATGTGAGGTCAAACGTTGTATCATTTCAAGGCTCATGGTAATGGTTGTCGATTAGAGAAACTCCCCACAAGTAAAATATATTATTTTCATGTTGTTTTCATTGTATATTTTATTGTAAAGCTCAAATGGTTTTCACCTCACTTCTATGTATTTATTCAGTTGAGTTACTTTCAGTCATTCACTTAATTTATTTGTTTACTCACCCATATTACTCGTATATTCCATGTATTAATGTCATTCGACTTGCATCTGTTTATGTTGCAGATATATGTGTTCATGATTATCAACAGGTGCTTTGTTGAGATCACTCTACACTCTAGTTAGCTTTGGTGAGCCTCGTTGTATTCGAGAGGACTTCATAGTTTCTTTCCAATTAGTAGTTTTGAGGTGTCGTGAGTTTTGTCCCCACGTCCTTCCTTAATAGTAGAGGCTTTATAGATAGACAATTTTGGAGAGTCTTGCAGCTTCAAATGTTTTATTTTAAACTTATGTTTCATACTCAGTATATCCAATTCAGTTTTGAGATTCAGTAAACTATTTTTTAAAACAATTCTTTCAATTTGATGCTTATGAATGCTTGAGTTAGACTTCTGCTTGTAGTCAGCCATGATGAGGGTTCACTTGTGGGCCAGTAATGGTTCTCGAGTGCCGGCCAAGTCCAAGGTGTAGGCTAGGGTCGTGAAAATTTTGGTATCAGATCACAGAGTTTAAGTGTCCTAGGGTGTCTATGAAGCTGTGTCAAGTAGGATCTTATTTATGGTTGTGAGGGCCCCACTTCTATATATGAGGGACTACCGATATTTAGAAAGATTTTCTCTTCTTTCATACTCTAAATTGTGTAGAGCAATTTAGATATGATGGAATAGTTCCATACCTTTCAAGTGTTAGATTTAGACCTAAGGGGGAGATGATAAGATGATAAATCCAGTCAAGTGTTTAGAATAAGATAGTTATGTCTTCTGAAAGAGTTGTAGAGGTAAATTAATCCATTCATACTCTTGCGTATTCCTCAAAGTTAAGTTATTAAAACATATTGTTAACGTTTCTAATATCAGAATTGTGTCTATGAGTTATGCTTATACACTTCAGAGTGTTTCACATATATGCTCAGTTTCCAAAATGAGGGGCAAAGACTTTAGCCCATTAACATTGAGTTTAATCGATAAAGTTATAGATATCAGCCTCATGATACCAACCTATTCATATAAGCAATCATGTGTCACAGTACATTCAGTCTCACAAATTCATGATTTCCTCTCAATGGCTAGCAACATAATGTTATGTCATGCATATTCTTATATCAAAATTCTTGAATGAAACGTTCTTATGATCTTTTGCCCTAGAATGACATCAAAGTCTACCATTTCTAACTTTACAAGATCTGTTGAGGTGACTTTCTCAGAGACTGTGAGAAAATATTTATGTATACCCGTCTAGCCATAACTGGGTCACCAACTGCAGTAGAGATTGAGAAGGCTTCTGAAAGAGTTTATGGGCTGACACCGAAGTTTACTGCTATATAGGGAGTTACAAAGCAAAAAGTAGCCCCTAGATCTAACAAAGCATAAACATCTAAATGAAAGACCGATATACCGTGAGTTTACGATATTTTTAATATATTTCACTTAAGAGTTATGTGTGTCTAGGGCCATTTTGTATTGGTTTTTATGTTTTTTTCTCATGTTTGCAGGAAATATGTTCAGACGTGGAAACTAAGAGACGCATCTGAAGGATGTGCCAAAAAGTGCATCTACGGAGGTGATCCACGGACCGTAGGTCCATTCACGCTCCGTAGATGGGTGTCGTAGATGGGCAGGCAAGGCTTGAAGGAAAATTAGGAAATTCTTGACCAAGTGTGGAACCACAGTTCCAATCGACGGACCATAGAATGATCTACGGACCGACCGTACTGTTGATCCGTCAAATGATTCAGAGAGAGGTTCCAGTACCTGATTTTGAAAATTCTAAGTATAGAGCTACGGAGGAGGATCCACGGACTGTAGATCAATCCACACTCTGTACTAGTGATCCATCGTTTGGTTCAGAGATTTAAAGATTTTAAAGTTAGAAATTTGCCCAAGTCCTGAGTCACGGAAGGGACCTAAGGACCGTAGATCAATCCACAATCCATAAGTCAGTTTTGTCGATCGAAATAGCGTCCTGAAACATTATTTCCTTATTTCGTTTCCTTTTTAGTTAGGACTTATTTTTCTATAAATAGGGCATGTAAACCTCGTTTTTGGAGAGACTTCATTACTTTTATTCTAGTTTTTGGCTCTGGAGATTAACTTGCAACTTTAGCAATTCTTAATTTCCTAAGCACGTTTTGGTGATTCTTAATTTGAAATTCAAGTTGAAATTCTGGGATTATTCTACTCTACTACGTAAGTTCATGATTTATTCATTAAACATTATGAATTGTTTTCTTGCTAACATGGGTAACCCACAACTAGGGTTGTGTGAACCATGAGCGATTAACAAAGTATGAATAGTAACTAAGTAATTCCTAAATAGTGTTTTGCATGCATTGATAATTCTTTCGTCTAGAAGTCTTTTTAATAGTGCGCAACATTAGAACTTGCCTTGTTGCTACTTGTCGGACCAATGAGGTGGTTAATAAGAAAAGAATTATCAACATAGATTTACTGTGATACTATCTGATAGAATTAATGTCGATCGGTGCGAGGATGAAAACTAAGCCATACATCGATGTGACGTCTAATATGCGGTAATGTAAGGGTTAGTTAATTATACACACGTAGCCGGACCAAGGTGCGGGGTGAAATTCTCTAGCTGCTGGACCAAGGATTTAGAGATATATAACTTATCGCTTTTCATGTAATACACTAGGGAGGGATTGCTATTACTAGGATTATGGAGTTATGAGCTTATGGGGAAAACATACGCCCTAGTTTCTTTCTCAATTTGATAACAACAAAAGTTTGAATCTTTCTTACTAATTACTTTCATAATTTCCAAAATTTGTTACACAAATCCCCCCCCCCCTTTTTACGTATTTGTTTCGAAAATACATTGACTAAATGAATATAATCGTGGGTTAACGTTAAGTCTAAACCATATTTCTCGTGGGATCGACCCCAACCTAAAAGTTGGGTTCTTTACTTGATAATGATCGCTTACGCTTCTTTAGGGAGGTGTAATTTGAGTGTATCAAATTTTGGCGCTGCTGCAGGGGAATTTGGCTTTTATATTAAGTTTAGCTACATTATTGAACTTTAGTCAAATATTTCCTAATTTTACTTTTTCTTTTGTTTTTGTCTCTCTCGGGGTCTTACTCTAGTGTATGCCAAGTACACGGAGCCAAGGTGAACCACTTACTCCCTACGATCCCGAACTGAACAGAATTTTATGAAGAATGAATAATCAAGAAGTTCTAGCTAACCCTATTGGGGGAGAGTTAGGTGAAGGTGTTGGATTGTAACCGCTAGGGTAATTGATGCGAATAATCAGGCTCCAGTTGAGAATAGATTAGGAGATGCACTGAGGGCACAGGAACCACAAGGAGCATGTCTGCATGAAAATTTAAGGGTCAACCTTAATATTGCTGATAATGATGGACCACTTGTCCTACCGCCTCTACCTCAGGGGCATACATTTGTGGAGACCAGTAGCTTGATCCAGATTGATATACCGTGAGTTTACGGTATTTCTAATACATTTCACTTACAAGTTGTGTGTGTCTAGGGCCCTTTTATATTGGTTTTTATGTTTTTTTTATCATGTTTTGCAGGAAAGGTGTTCAGGCGCGGAAGTTTAGAGACAGCTGAAGGAATTGCAGAAAAGGGCATCCACGGAGGTGATCTACGGACCGTAGATCCATCCACGGTCCGTAGGTTGTGACCGTAGATCAGCAGGCATGGTAGTGAGGACAAATCAGGGAAATCTGACCAACTGTGGAACCACGGTGCCCATTGACGGTCCGTAGACTGATCTACGGACCGTACTGTTGATCCGTAGAGTGATACTGCGAGGGTTCTAGTACCTGATTTTTGAAGATTCTAAGTATAGAGCTACGGAGGGGATTGACGGACCGTAGGTCGAT
>JAJOOE010004104.1:0-65099 GCA_036250405.1 Solanum raphanifolium
CTATGGTATTTATGTATCATTCTCTTTTTCTCTTGCTCCCTTAGTCCCGACTTCCCCTTGATTATGCTTATCGCTTATGGTCATTTTAATTGCTTCCGTGACCAATGATGTGTAATGATATGCTACGAGGCTTGTTTGGGGTTCCTTCGGGTTCCCCATTCGCCGATCACGTCTAGGCCCTAGGCTTGGGTCGTGACAACCGATGACTTAAATAGTGGTCATAATCGAACAAACATGAATGTGCGGCTACGGTGAGGCCAAATGAAGTTGCATAGACAATATGTGAACTCTTTGCATCTCGTTGTGACTAGCCAATTAGTAAATCGAGTCTCTTGTGATGATCGTTGCACACAATCAAAAGTTTGATGTCTTGTTTGACTTTAATGTCGATGCCTTGTGGGTTGAGCTTACTATGAACCATGCATGACAGCACCAACAATTTTTCCCATTGATCCGGTTGACTAAGTAAGGCTATCTTTTGATATGATCTTAGGCAACTTCTAAGAGTGTGAGCCAATTTGACATATAGCTCTTTTGTGGCTTACCTGTGAGTGTGTGTGAACCTCTTTTGAACACCCCTTGAGCCTTACCTTTCTGTGGAAGAAACTTGATGAAGACAATGACCTTTCTTTATCCATCACCCATAATCCTCATGAAGTTGTGGTTTGTTTGAATAGTCAATTTAGGCCAAAAGCCTAAGTTGGGGGTGTGGTGAAAAGAGAAGGCAAATCAAGAAATACCAGAAAGTCCCTTCTACCGATGATTTTGTGAATAATGGAACCCCTCCAAAAAAAATAGAAAAAGAAAAATAATGAAAAAGTTGTGGAATAATGTTATGGAAGTATAAAGAAAATTGGGGTTTCAAACTATCCATGAAAAGTGAATAATAGGACTACTTGTGAGCATAAATGATAATGATGAAAGATAATGAAAGGGAGTGTTATTAAACCTTTTTTTCATGAGGACTATAGCCACTGAACCTAAATGACCATACCTTTGCACTCAACCCCATTATAAGCCTTGAAAGACCTTCGTGATCTTGAGTAAGGTGAAGCAAGTGCTGATTGGAAAATATGGTCAACTCTATGGGTGAAATTATGCATTGTGTTCATCTTTGTGAGTGTGAGCGTTGCATTTGATTTCGAAGCTTTGAACTGTGAACCATTGTGTGAATATGGAATCATTCTTTGTGTGAGAGCATTTGAACACTTTTGGTTGAGCTTGAACTTGCATTTGAAGCAAGAAATGTGATCATGAGATTCTTCGATATTGGTGAGTCACAACTTGAATCTTTGAGTGCTCAATTGATCTTTGCATGAGTAAAGTGAGTCTTGTTGTGTGCATTCATGATTGATTCTTCTGTAGCACTGTTTGAGACACCTTTTTTGAATAGTTGAACTCGAGTTACTTGAGGACAAGCAAAAGTTTAAGTTGGGGGTGTTGATCAGTTCACAATTTGGACTCATTTAGGGCTATATTTTGATAGAATTAGTGTCCTCAAATGCATATTTTGTCTCAATATCTTATGAAAATCTTTAAGTTTAAGGTATATGGAGTTTGAGGCAAAGCATGGACACTACTTGGCAGGAAGGAACAAGGCGGCTGAAAAGAACGAAGAAATGAAGGCATGAAGATTGTCGAGCCCAGTTGGCGAGTCACCGATCAGCCTGGAGATCGCCTTTTGTTCCAGTGCGCTGAGGCTCGAAGGAAAATGTCAAGTTGGCAATGAAATGGAGCAGTCGTCGTGTCGCTGAACAATTCCGCGAAGCGGTACCATATCGCCCAACGACTCAAAACACGAAGAGGCTAAAGGCTAAAGCAGGAAGGCGATCAAATCAACCAAATGGCGGATTGCCGAATGTATCGACGATCCCAACTAACTTCGCCGAAGGCTCC
The DNA here is from genome assembly GCA_036250405.1 of Solanum raphanifolium. Lineage (NCBI taxonomy): Eukaryota > Viridiplantae > Streptophyta > Magnoliopsida > Solanales > Solanaceae > Solanum > Solanum raphanifolium. The sequence goes on from JAJOOE010004104.1 coordinate 1,897, forward strand.
TTCGCAACACGTTTTCAAACACTATAAATACTTGATTAAATTTCTAGCTTAGTATCATATCATTATTATTCTTAGAACTTTTTACAGTTTTTTAAGGAGTTTAAGTTTTAGACGGTTTTGGAGACTTTGTTCTAAGACCTTGAAGATTCAAAGGGTTTCAACTCCAAGAAAGTGGACTTGGGTCTCGAAGATTCTTCACTCTTGACGTGTTTTAACACTTAATCCTTCATATCCAGTAGATGGAAACTGATATTGGTATAAATTTTATCTCTTTTACATGTCTAGATAAAACCCCAATTTTTGGGGTGTGATTTTGTGAATATGGGTTAGATTATCTGTTGGGTCTCGGTTGCTGATGGTTGATTTGTTGTTTAAATGTGATTTCTTTTAGTAGTTGTGTATGAACTTAATGGAGTTGTAGCTGCAAATACGATTTCATCTTTGTGTTTTCCGCTTGCTCGAGAGAGAGGTCGTATAACTAAGACTACTAAATAGATAGCCGCTGGTATTGGGTCGACATGGGTTCAACTCGAGAGAGTGAATCCTAGTCCTTCTCCAATACATTCAGATCGAGAGAATGAATGGGCTAAGGCAGAGCTGTGCTTAAAGCGGCAACTCGGTGTTAGAGAGAAATCGAGTCGATTCGGGGTAAGTTGTGAGGAAGAAAATTTACACCCACTATAGTCTAGCCTAGTCGCAAATACTCAACAATTTACTATCAAAAGAATGTACCCAACAATTTTGTTTATCCCGTATTCCTATCACATCCCAAGAATCCCGTCTCCCTATCTAGTTTTCGTATATTTTCATTTTTTGTAGTTGTTAATTTATACAAAACCCCACATTGATAATTGACGCTTGCGTCAACCCCTTTAGATTTAGTATGTTTATGTTCGATGATGTCTATAGGTATGACTAATAATAACTAAATTTTATTTTCTATTAATTCCCAAAACCACTCCCTTGGGACTCAACCCCAACCCTTGGTAGTGTTACTTTACTATTGTACGATCGTAGACACTCGAATTGGAAGTTGTGTCTTGATTATGCAAACATCAATATGACAACGTCCACCTCGACCACCCGATCTTCCTACCTGAGGACCACCTCTTGTACCCTGGGGACCACCTTTAGTACCCTGAATGGGAGCCATAGGGGCCTGACCCTACTGACCATGAATTCCACAAGAATTACTTTAGAAAAACAAAACCGACACATGAATTACACCGTAGGGTGTGTTTCCAAGGAGGGAAAACATGTTGCATGAACAATAAATTCTAGGAAAATAATTGAGTTTCTTATTTATTTTCTTGTTTTTACAAAAATACATGATTTTATTATTTTACATTTGGGTTCGGTCCGGAGGGGTAAAAAATAGGTGGGGTAATTTATTAAAGTCACATGACATTTTTGGAATATCAAAAACTAATTTAATTTTTTCTTTTAATCTAGTAGAATAGATTTTTTAATGTACATCATATAATAAAATTGATTAGTTAGACGACGAGGTATATATGCACCATTTATTTTTAGTAAGGGGTAAATCTGCTCTACATCGCAAGTTTAGGGGAAAATCTAGGTTTAAGACTAGTATAAACAAATTGATAATACTTCATTTATCATAAATAACATACCTCAATCAATAGGGCAGATTATTATCTTTTTAATCCACATCTATTTTAAAGTTTAAAATCTAATGGGTCAACTCCAAATCTTCTTATATCTATTACATTGACAGAAGAATCTCGTGGGGGGATTTATTTTCTGTTGTAGTTCTCTACGGTAGATTAGTCGGGGTACCTGAGAGTCAGTGGTTTATGCTACGGAAGATGTAAGCAATTCACAAAGGATCTCTTTTAATTATAGTTAGGAAACCGTTGTGATTCCCTCTTGACACGAGCTCAAATTTAGGCCTGACATATTGGTCTTCTTGTTGTGGACTTCTCATTGTGAGGCCCATTAAAAAATCATGAAAATATCGTGAAAAACATACCTAAGCAGGTAAGTGGGCCTCAAAATGAGAAGTCCACAACAACAACACTAATTTCTAAGGCCCGAATTTGGGCTAGTGTCGAGAGAGAATCACAAGAGTTTCCTGACTAAAAATAAGAGAGATCCTATGTGATTTTCTTACATCTTCTATAGCATAAACCATCACCTAATCAGGTCCCCCAACTAATCTACCTTAGAGGACAACAATAGAAAATAAATACTCCCACCAGATTCTTTTGTCGATGTCATAAGGATCGGAAGATTTGGAGTTGGCCCATTAGATTTTCAACTTTAAAAGAGATTTGGATCGAGAAGGTAATAATAAGCCCTACTACATGAGGTATGTTTTTTTTGATAACTATGTATTTTCAATTCATTTATGCTAGTCTTCACACTATATTGTGTCCTAAACTTGTGATGTAGAGAGGATATACCCCTTACTAAATACAAATGGTGCATATATACTCTGTCGTCTACTAATTGTTTTTACTTACCATGTATGTTAACAAAATTTATTTTACTAAATTAAAAGAAAAATCCTTAAATTATTTTTTAAAATTTCAAAAATGTTATGTTACTTTAATAAATTACCTCATCTATTTTCCCCCCTCCAGACCTAACCCAAATAAAAAATAACTCAATCATATTATTTTCTTAACATAAGAAAATAAATAAGAAACTCATTTATTTTTCTAGAAATTATTTTTCATGCAACATGTTTTCCTTTTTTAGAAACACACCCTATGTTGTGATTTCTGTGTCAGTGTTGGTTTTACCAATGTAATGACACAATTAAATATGTTATATTTAAAATAAAATTAATTACAAAAAAAATAGTTGATTACTTGATTAAACATTAATGTCTATTTAAATCACTAAAACTATATTACTGTTTCAATTTATTTGTCTTAGTTACATATTGCACAGTACCAAAATTAAAATTTATTAATATATTCAACACCATACGTGCTATTATCCGTTATAATTATGATATTAATTATGACAATTTGGTCATAGTAGTGTTTCACAATATTTCTTTAGTACTGCTTCCTCTTTCTGAAAATACATGTCGCCCTTACTAAAAATATTTGTCATCTAAAACAAACTAAATTATTTTCTGATTTTTTTAGAGTGGTAATGATTGTGCAATTTGACTCAGGTGCATATTTATGTATTCAAGGGATACCTCTATTTCAAGAAGCTTTTGTCCACATTGTAACCTTCCTAAGTCTAGCAAAGAGGAATTCACAACATGTGAAGGTGGGTGTGTAACTTGGGACGAAAATGGAACTCACACGAAATGGCCTATCTTTGTGGATATCCAATTAGGGAGTCCTCTACTTGTTGTTGATGGTGAAAACCACAACAAAAGCCTGATTCTTCTAAGTGGTGACGAGGAGTGTTAGAGGACTATTAAGTTGATGGGAAGAATATTCTTGAAAATTTTAACTATCCTAATAAGGTGCATTTGGGGAAGATGTTAATAGTGGAAGGAAAAGAAGGATGGTGGAACCTTCTGGAGTTGAAAAGAGGAAGAAGCTCAGTCCAGGAACTTGTAGGTTCCTGTCAAAGAAACACTTCCTTGAGTATTCATGTTTGATGATACGGATCCTCTATCTCCGAAGAAAGAAGAATGGGAAAAGGAAATTTACATTCTTTTTGTTGATATGGACATGCGTATCTTTGAAGTACAAGTGGGCTTTACAAATTCACCTATTGATGCTTAGTGAAAAAGTAAGTGATTGTCAGATGGGGAACCACCACCTTGAACTAGATGAACAAATCAGACTCATATGTTCAGTTTATTCACATGTGATTTTGGAAGTCAACTACATCTTCCCTAATTTTGTAAGTATACGATTATGGGCTCATCTCTTAAGTTAGTGCTTCATAGGAAAAAAATCGTATACTTACAAAAGGATGGAAGATATACGTTCTCTCCAAATGGACATATGAACAAACTGAACAAATGAGTCCAATATGTTCATCTAGAAGAAGATGGTGGTTATCCATCTGATAGTCACGTAGTTTTCCACTCTCCATCGAAAAACCTGATTAATACTTAGGCCAATATGTGATTCCAAGGAAAACATATCCATTTCAACAAAAAGATCTTCAATATCATTTACTCATTCTTCTTTCTTTTGGGGAATAGTTTCCTCTTCTTCAAATCTGAATGTTAAAGAAAGTGTTTCTTTGACACAAACATGTCCCTTGTCTTCAGGAGGATTGAGTTTATTATAATCATCAATATTGTTATTGAATCAATGTTGAACATTGGAAACTCAATCTCTTTAAGAATTTTCTTCCGATTTTTTTGAAGAGCATCAATTGATGATTCGAATTCCGACTCATAATATGAGGTCATATCAGCAAGCTCTTTAGATGTGTCCTCCTTCCTACACATGCTTGAGGTAGAAGAAACAATCTTATCTATTGCATGCAACATAGGTTCAACCTCCGCAATGATAACAACATCAGGATCACTCTCCTCTTCGTGGTCCTCCTCTGCAATGATAACAACATCAGGATTACTCTACTCCTTAATCATATCAACATCGTCAAATTGTTCATCGATTAAAGGACACAATTAATAAGGTAAATGGAAAGATCATTGTTTGACCTTTCAGCCGTTGCTATTGCCTTTTTAGTTAACCTTTATGGCTTCATCTTCCAAATTTATTAAATTTGTTGGATATTTAAGAGAGATAAAAAAGGAAATAACGAAACACATCAAGAGCACTCAAAAGTACAAGAATGCACACATACACTGATTTGATAATGAATAAGGATCTACTAATATAATTTCAAGTCATCATAAAGAGAAAATGGTATTAAATTTTGTGAATATATTTCAGTTGTGTGGAATAGTTACAATATGTAGATGATGCTTCCTTGAGACGATAATTTTTTTATATTTTTTATCGTAGGGAAGAAGATAATCTCCAAACCTGTGGAGTGTATTGCGTACAAATATTTTGGAGTTCGTCCTAACTTTTCTCCTGCAATGGAACTTTTCTTGATCTTCTCTAAAACTAGCTTGAAACTATATGATGGCACATAAAGATCCTAAAGAATTTGTAATTGTTATTGAACGGTAGATGGGCGAACGATAGATATATGGAAGAGTGACTCACAATTTAGCTATTACATCTTTTCCTGTTAATTTTTTATTGAATTTTTTTCTTAGGATAATTCTTCATTGTATCTTTATTGAACTTAATTCATATAATATGTTGGCGTAACAGTCTAAGGTAGACTACATATTTTGGATATGTTTTTCACAATTGTTTTAATATTTTTGAATTATTTGTAATTGTATAAATGATCAATTATTTTTAAGATTTAACCCTAATCATATCAGTCTAGGTTTTTTATTAATCATTACATGCATTGTTTTATAAAATTTTAATCATGCTAGTTAATATAAATAAAATGGGAAACACATGCAATGCACATGCCCATGGACTATAAAATAAAATGCATAAACATAGATATATCTTAGAGACATTCTTCACAATAACAACTAGAGTGAACTCTATTTACAAACACTAACCTGAATAATAAAACTTTTTTCAGCCGAAAAATCAACAATTGAAAGATTTGAATTATCGAAATTGTATAAACAGAGTAATAGAGACAGATGAATTTGAATAAATTGAATGAATTATATGTGTATATATATATATATATATATATATATATATATATATTAATATAGAGAAAAAAAACAAAATAAACATGAATTTAGATGAGCCTTTTTTGCGTGAGAGAAAAACATTAAAAGAGAGGGAAACAAACTTATGTAAAGTGCGTACCATAAGACATAGTAGAAGATATAAAACACAATTTTCAAGAAAAATACTACATTATCCAGCATTGAGGGAAGGGTACCAATTAGCAGACTACGTAGAAAACATGGATATTGTCAAAGGAAACTACCCATTTTTAGATTTCAATAGGTATACTATAGAGAAAAGGATTCTAGACAGTGATAATCTCAATAAATCATATTTGAGATTATCACTGTCTATGAGATTAGGGAAATGGAAAGGCCACAGTACAAGTTTTCGCATATACATCATTTACAAAAGACCATGAGGCTAACAAAATGTGAAGAACTATCTAGCATAGGCTACTTCAGCCAACAAAAAGGACTCGACAAATGGGAAGATTTGAGGTCATATGGGAGTGTTTAAACTTGGAAGGAGTCTTCACAACAAGTTTGAGGAGGTGGACTAGAGTTACCCATGCACTCCGATCAAACACCATTTGCAAAAACAAAAGTAGGGGAATCAGATGGGAGAAAAGGAAGAGAAAAGACAAAAGGTAAGCATGAACCTAGACATGAGGTATCGTTTGAGAAGACAAGATCAAAAAAGAAACACACAAGAGGTAAAACACACTATAAAAGAGAACCCATCTCCAAGATGAGAAGAGGCAGTTTAAACGAAAAGCAAAAAAATAAAGAAAATAGGATGAACTACACTTACTCTTTTTAATTGAGTAAAGGAAGACAAGAACAAATGGCCTTGAATGTTGATGATCCATATCTTGAGGAGGTGGAACTTCTTGTTGATCCAATGTGGGAACAGCTTTCAGGTTTTGGGTGGAGTTCGACTGAAAGAGAGGCGGATTAGGGAATGCGAAACCATAGCATTAAGGAAATGTTATTGGGAATTTGTCGCGGGCCATCCGGATGGGCTACCCTTTCAAAAAAATTCATTAATTGATATGGGCATTAGGCCCTGATATTTGCGTAATCAAGACACAACTTTCGATCCAAGTGTCTATGATCGTACAATAGTTTAGGAAGCCAACCAAGGGTTGGGATCGTTCCCAAGAGAGAGGTTTTGAGAATTAATAGAAAAATAAATCTCAATTCTAACTAGTTGTAGCTAAAGACAATAACGATTAAAAGCATTGTAAATTAAAGGGGGACACAAGAATGTCAATTAACAATGGGGGTTTTTGACACTATTAAGTAAAAATAGCAAAATAAACGAGGGTTTCTAATTAATGAGAGGGTATAGAAATTTATACCAAATTGAGCTTGCATTCAATTGGGTATGAAGATTTAAGTCTTGATACAGGCCAAAAGTGAAGAATCCAAGAGACGCAAACCCAAATCTTGAAGATGTAACCCTTTGGATCTTCAGGTCTTCAAAACCCTCTCAAGCTTAGAGAAAAAATATCAAAAAGTACTATTCTATATGAAAACTATAATAATTGTTCCACACTTAAAACAACAACTCTAACTAGTATTTATAGTTTTCACAGATTTGTGCTGCAGCGGATCATTCGGCGTCGTTAGTCAGAATCACCGATTAACTCGGTGATTCTCCTTTTGGTGTACTTCAGCGCTGTCTTGCACCAGCCTTCAGCATCGTCGTGCTCTGGGTCATTGGGCGACATGGTACAGCTTTCCGAAACATCTCAGTGACGCACCGACTGCTTTCTTGTTCCACCGACTTGATCCTTTTCTTCAGGGCATAACATATTGGATCAAAAGGCGAAGTATGACCCTTCGGCAACTCGCCAAGTGGACTCGGCGGTCCTCAGGCCTTCATTTCTTCGTTCTTTTCCGCCTTTTCGTTCCTTTTTGCGATGTAGTGTCCTTGCCTACCTTCAAACATCAAATACCTGAAACTTAAGGGTTTTCATCAGATATTGATATAAAATAAGCATTTGAGGACACAATTTCTATTGAAATATAACCCTAAATGAGTCCAATTTGTGGACTCATCAACACCCCAACATAAACTTTTGCTTGTCCTCAGTAAAACTCAAGTTCAGCAGTTCAACAAGGATGTCTCAAACAGTCCTACACACGACTCAATGATGAATGTACACAACAAGTGTCAATTTACTTATGCAAGGATCAATTTTGTACTCAAAGATTAAAGTTGTGACACACCATTACCAAAGATTCTCAAGCTCGCAATACTTGCTTTAAATGCAAGTTCAAGCTCAACAAAAGCCTTTGAATGCCCTCACGCAAATGATGATACCATTTTCACACGCAAAGGTATAATCAATTTACAGAACAGGAATTAGATACAATGCTCACACTCATAAAGATAAACATAATGCATGCTTTCACCCATAGATTTGCCCGTATTTTCCAATCAACATTTGTTTCAACTTTCTCAACATCACAAATGTCTTGACAAGGCTTGTAACGCGGCTGAGTGGAAAGCTATGGTCATTTAGGCTCAGTGACTTTCATCCTCATGAAATATAGTGCTCACAACACTTCCTTTCCTTTTCCTTCATCATTTTCTTTAGTGCTCATAAGTCATCCTATTATTCACTTTCCATGGATTGTTTGGGAACCCCATCTCTTTTGTACTTTATTCCACAACTTTCTTTTTCATTTTTTTTTCTTTCTCTTTTCTCTTTTTTTATATGGAGGGGTTCTCTTTTTCTCAACACCATGGGTTAAAGGAGACTTTCCTTGCATTTCTTGACTTTCCCCTTTTTTTGTCTTTTTCACCACACCACCAAGTTAGGCTTTTGGCCTAAGTTGGCTATTCAATTAACCACAATTCAAGAGGATTAAAGGTAATGGATTAAGAAAGATAAAGTTTTCATCATGTTTCTTCCAAAGAAAGGCAAGGCTCAAAGGGTGTTCAAGAGAGAATCACACGCTCACAAGGTAGGTCACAAAAGAGATATATGTCAAATTGGTTCATACTCTTCAAAGTTGCCTAAGATCATATAAAGAGAATGTGTTACATAGTCAACCGGACCAACAACGCAAATTCTAGGTGTTGTCATGCATGGTTCCAGGTATGCTTATCGCACAAGGTATCGACACTTAAGTCAAACAAAATTCCACACTTTCGCTAGTGTGCAACGGTCATCACAAGAGAATCGATTTGATAAATGGCTAATCACGATAAGATGCAACGACTTTACATATTGTCTATGCAACTTTATTTGGTCTCACAGTAATCGTACATTCATGTTCGTTCGATTGTAAACACTATTCAAGTCATGAGTATTGATCAAAATCGAGACTCAAATTTGACAAGGAACAGCCACATTCAATCAGCCTATAAACGGTGGCGAAAATGTGTGAAACATTCAAAAAAAATCGAAAGGATCAAAATCATTTTCCAATTTAAAATAAAAGGAGAAACAAGCTCAAATATCCACTGAAAAGCAGTATTAACACAATTTTAAACAGAACAGCCCAAATATAAACACAAAATACTAACAAATGTAGCACATAAAAGGTGTGGGTCTCACCCCACCACAAACAAAAATATTTGTCCTCAAATGCAAATAAAACTATCCAAGATTTAAAAATAACGAAAGACAGAGAGAGAGAGGTAAAGAGGGCATCCTGGATAATCTGTTGCTCCATCTGTGTGGGCTTCAGTGCCTAGAGTTAGCCCAGAAAGACCAGCTCCACTGGATCCAACAACAGGTGCTAAGGAAGCCTGCACAACAACATCTATCATAATTGCTTCCATCTCGATCAGGTGTTCATCTGCAGCTCCCTCAGTCTCCTCATGGATCTCTTCATCAGCCTCTACTTCTGACTCGAGATTAGTTGTCTGCTCCGCTCTATCCCTTTGTCCAGTGGTGGTCTGAGGCATCTTAGGCACGTCTAGAATCTCCAATGTTCCAAAGACCATGGACACATCGATGAACTTCAGGTGGTCTACATCTTTTCACAGCTCAACAATGGCAACTTTTAAAGATGTCATATCCTTTGTGGGCCCTTGTTATCCTCACACACCGCTATCCTAGCCGCTAGGACATTAATGGTAGTGCTTAGAGGTGTCACAGCATCAGTTAGGGCAACCTGGATCATGCCTGCAACAGAGACGTCTAGATTGGTAGCCTGACGATCAATAGAAAGGGCCAGCTATCCCATCCGGAGTAGGGAAGCCTGGGTGAGTGGAGGCCGAGAAATAGCAGCAACAGTAGTGGGTCTGGGAGACCGTGTATTAGCAAACGAACCTGGAGTATCAGTGGGAGTAGCAGTGGCAATGGATATACCTAAAGGCCAGGGGCTGGAGTAGGCAGATATGCCTCTACAGGGGATGATTCTATGTTTACTAACTCAACTGATGCTGCCTTCTTCCTTTCTGCTTGATCCTTAAGGTACTCAGATTCGATCCTCCGGATATCAGTAGAGGCTGTGGGCATCACTTCCATATCCTTCTTGGTATCTCGAGTTAACCGCGCTTGTTTGCATAATTCTGTGATCAATACTGGGAATAGAAGTGAGGTTTGTCTCTGCCTTGCACGCATGAGTATTTCTGAAGAAATGATTGTACTCATGTTTATCCGAGTTTTCTCTATGATACAACCCAGGCAATCTGCTTAGGCAAGGTGAAGGATCGATTCATTTTGGGACGACATAATTGTTTTGCTGATAAAACCGAACCAGAACCTTGCGGCTATGTTTAGTTCTATCTTTTCAATCGAAACTGTTTTTGCCAAGCACTTCAGAGTCTCGTCTGAAATTTGTGAGGCTAACCACTTTTTCATCTCGTCTAGCTTCTTTCTTCTGATCAAGTGCTGGCAGTGATCCCCAATATTCATCGACATGCTCAAGACTGCGTTAATCGCCTCACTATCACACTTCACCTTCCTGCCTCTAACTACCACAAAGTCCACTTCCTTGAAGGTTGCTCCTAACTACTTTTTCTGGGGTATTAGTGCACTGTATGCACTGTAAAATGCTCTTACCTAGTTTGGAATATAAGGGCCACGGTGTTTGGTGAAGATTTGGAACTTGCGGTATCTCAGGCATTCCATTATTTCTCGGTGCCTGTGTATAACCCCGTCTATAGACATATGCTTTTCTTCCAGAATTGTCCTCATCCCCTTAGTCTTTTCTAGATTCATTAACTTAGGCGGAGGATCTTGTACTAGAGGCACTAATACCATTGCCTTCTCTGGAATTGGAGGTGTAGTAGTGATAGGCTAGGGTGTCCTGACCCTGGATGGATCATTCTGCTTCGTAGTTTGCCACTCATCCCTCTATGTTGTTAACAGATTATCCTCATCAGAACCCACACCTTCACTTTCAGATTGGTTGGGGTCATTTCTATAAAAGCCATCACTGTCAGTGCTTGCATCTCATAAGTCAAGGGTCTTGTCTTTGCCCTTGCCTTTCCCAGCAATTGTGGAAAGTTTTGCAACTTTGCTTCTGGATGCAGCTGCATCCTCGTTGATTGTAATCCCTTTTTTTTTTACCTAGAGGTGGCCTGCTTCTTCCTGCAACTTTAGATCTAGCTATTTCTGCAAAGAATTACGAAAAATTTAAAACAACTAAATCAAATTCAAAGGGACACAATTGCAGGAAAACTCGTCGAATAGATCGGCAAGTCGCCAAGTTGCTTTGGCAAGCAGGGTTTTATCCGACGAAAGATACTGTGCGAAAAGGTTCAAGTCTGCAGACAAAGGGCGATCAAGAAGACTTTCGGCGAGTTGCCGAATGCTTTTGGTGATCAAAGATTTCTCAACAAATGTTACAGAACCCATATCACATGTAGTATGAAATTAAAGGCGAGATAGGGTCATTAAGCAAACCGCCGAGTGGTTTAGCGAGCTCGACCCAGCTCGCCTAACGTCCCAACGTGCCTATTTCCAACCTATTTTCTCGACTTCAACCCCGAAACCCCCGAAAATGATATCAAATTATGGACTAGTACAATTAAGCTTAGACCATAACACTTAATCATGATAAACATTACGTACACACAACCCCACAAAGTTTGACTCATTTCTACGCGCAACAAAAAGAGAGTTCAAAAATAAAGATAAAATGGGTAAGATTTATAAATCGAACTCGGCATTTCGACAATCTAAATCTATCAGAGAGGCCAAACACACCCCAATTCAATAAGTTCAATTGCATAAGAGAACAAATTTTTCAACGTAGTCTCGGGATTCAGGAAAACTGACCTATTATGCTGATCGAAGTACTTTGAAATGCTAGAAGGCAATGTAATCCCATGTTCTAACACCAATCGACAACTAAAATACAAGGAATGCAAAGATAATGAAAATTAATTACTAGGTGTACATTTGCGAAAGTTGAAATTAAGTGGAAAATGAAACTTTGTCACACTTTGCAATCATTAGCCTTTAAAACTATCCATTTGTTGCCCATTCGGCGACATTAGTCACGACCCCCGAACTACTCGGTGTCACACTGAGTAGTCAGCTTCCTTACCGAGTTTTACAGACTCCAAAGTAAATTGGTCTTGAGTCTAACGGCGGTCTAGTTCAGGGTCGCCGAACCACTTGGCAATTCGTGGAATGGGCTTATAGATTGCCAATCTACACTTGTCGATCACTCTACACATTTCAACCTGCAAAATCAATACACCGTTATTTCTATAATAAAACAAAGCATTTAAAACCTTGGGTTGCCTCCTAAGAAGCGCCTTAATTAATGTCGTGGCACGACATACGTCAACACTCAAACTTTATTTTTGGGGTTAGCCATAGTATCACAGGGCAACCCCCTGTGTCTTTTCTATTGGAGATCGGGAAATACATGTCCCACAAAGTTCTCGAGCAGCTGGACGATTATGGAATGAGACCAAATCATTGGCTTCATCCTTTCAATGATTTCCTTCATTTTTTCCAGCTCTCTATCTTGCTCAATCACCTTATGGAGAATGATTGAGAGTATTCCCTCAAGGTGTTTAACCTCATTGTCCTTGGGACTTCGTCGCTCATGAGAAGGGATGTATCCTTCCTCTTGCACTGGACTTCGATCTTCATCATCTTTTTGGCAAGCTCATGCATCTGAATCATCAGTGCGGCCAACATGAAATCCTTTTCTACTTCTTGGTTCATTTTAGCCATGATGTTGAGTAATTGGATTGTCCTCGCGTATGGCTGTTTTGCAGTACCACCCGGAATGAGTTGGTCGACCAACCTCTTGTTTTCGGGGCCAAGACCTCTATAGAAGCAGTCAAGAAGGATTATGTTGGGAATGTCATGAATTTGGCATTGAGCGATCACTTCTTTAAACCTTCCCCATGCCTTGTGGACCCTTTCACCCTAAAATTGCTTGAACGTTAGGATACGATCCCGAATCATCATTACCTCTAAAGGAGGAAACTCCATTAGCTTGCACGTGTTGATTGATATATTCACCTCTTATGCTTTTAAAGCTCAAACAACCAAAATACAAAACTAAAAATTAAGTAAGTGATCTACAACTAAGAAGAACAAAAAATCTACTAATCTAAGAATTTTTTAATAACACCACTCCCCGACAACGGTGTCATTTTGATGTTTGCATAATCAAGACACAACTTCTGATGCAAGTGTCTACGATCGTACAATAGTTTAGTAACCCAACCAAGGGTTGGGATCGTTCCCAAGAGAGTGGTTTTGAGAATTAATAGAAAAATAAAACTTAATTCTAACTAGTCCTAGCGAAAGATATTAACGATTAAAAACATTGTGAATTAAAGGGGGACACAAGGGTGTCATTTAACAATGGGGGGTTTCGACACTAATATGTAAAAACAACAAAATAAACGAGGGTTTCTAAGTAATGAGAGAGGATCCATGGGTTGTGACGCTAATACATGTTAAGCTAGATTACTGGGTACATGCTTTCAATACAAGATTCATAAAATAATTGTGACTAGGTTAGACTTTAAGGGGGATAAGCCCTCTCTCGATTAACTTACCCCGTTTCAAATGTGTTCCTCTCGGACACCCACTTCCTCATGAAGACCACCTTACGCCTTAACCCATTCACTCTCTCGAGTTGAGTGTGTGGACATGGGACTAAGGTTCACTCTCTCGAGCTGAACCTCATGTTGACCCACTCGCACTGGCCATCAATTTAGTAGTCTTAGTTTTACGACCTCTCTCTCTGGAAAGCCGAAAACACATAAATAAACTTGTATTTGCAACTACAAATTCATTAATTTCATCCAGAACTATTAAACAAAATCACAATTAAACTATCAGCAAGCAAGACCCAACAATTATCTTAACCCATATTCGCTAAATCACATACCAAGAATTGGGGATTTTAGCCACAGATGTATAAGAGATAGAAATTTATACCAAATTGAGCTTGCATTCAACTGGGTATGAAGATTTAAGTCTTGATACAGGCCAAAAGTGAAGAATCCAAGAGACCCAAACCCAAATTTTGAAGATGAAACCCTTTGGATCTTCAAGTCTTCAAAACCCTCTAAGGCTTACAGCAAAAATATCAAAAAGTACTTATAATTGTTCCACACTTAAAACTACAACTCTAACTAGTATTTATAGTTTTCAAAGATTTGTGCTGCAGCGGATCATTCGGCGTAGTTAGTCAGAATCGTCGATCAACTCGGTGATTCACCTTTTGGTGTACTTCACCGCCGTTTTGCACCAGCCATCAACATCGTTGTGCTCTGGTTTATTGGGCGACATGGTATTGCTTCGCAGAACTTTTCGACGATGCGCCAACTGCTCCCTTTTTCTGCCGACTTGATCCTTTCCTTCAAGGCTCAGCACACTGGAACAAAAGGAAAAGTAAGACCCTTCGGCGATTCACCAAGTGGACTCGGCAATCCTCAGCCCTTCATTTCTTCGTTCTTTTCAGCCTTTTTGTTCCTTTTTGCGACATAGTATCCATGCTTTCTTTTAAACTTCAAATACCCGAAACTTAAGGGTTTTAATCAGATATTGAGATAAAATAAGCATTTGAGGATAGAATTTCTATTAAAATATAGCCCTAAATGAGTCCAATTTGTGGACTCATCAGGCCCAAATGAGCATTGTAATGATTATGCATTTTATTTTAATAAAATCCCAAAACTTGTTTTAACTCATAGTGTGTATTTTGTGACATATTAGAATATTCCAATAAACTAGGATGATGTAATGAATATTTATTCATCTAACGATGTAACATAAATTGGATTTGAAATAATATTGTTTATACATTATCTTATTATATAGGAATTGACATGCATCGGAATTTTCGAAAAAAGCAATAAAAATGTTTTTTTTTTGTTTTTATTTAAGTTAATTAATGTATAAATTTTCCGAAATTGTTGGAACTAGTTTAGCTATGCCCTTTCGTTTTAATTCATATACTTTAGTTATAGCTTTATTCATTTGAATGTCAGTGTTCTTTGTGTAAATTTTATAATTACATTGAGTAAAAACAATTGATGGTTTTGGGTTTGTTTACAACCTAATTTTATAATTTATATTTTTACAACCTAATTTTATAATTTTGTAATTATTCATTTGAATAAAAATACTTTAATTATGAACATCCGAATGGTCCTCTTACATTCTGTTTTCAACAAAAAAGAATGAGATGATTAGAGACTACTGATCCGAACGGTTTCGGGTTTGTTTACAAACTAGAGAAAGTAAATTAACAAGGAAATTATTTTGAAAAATAAAAGCTTTGCTCAGTATAGTTACAAGGGGTGTTCAAATTTTCTTAGAACCCATTATAAATGTTATTGCATTAATAAAGCAGGTGGTAGGACATGTATCAGTTTTACTTGCCAACATCTTCATAGTCAAGTTCCCCACATCATATTTGGCTAATACAATTTATATCTCCTATATGTTTTGTGATTTATTCCACAAAAATGAATTTATGCAATTCGCTCCTAGGGTATAGAGAGGGTGGGTGTCCAAAAATGTGACACTCTATTATAACCAAAATGTCATAATTCAAAACTTAATTACTAAGGATAATATTGTGTGTTTATTATTTGATTTAGTGATAAATTTTGATTTTAGTACTTGTGATATATGACTTGGTATATTTGATCTTCTACCAATCAAAATGTTCCTTTAATAGGAAATATGATATTTGGACTACTGCAGATGTATTATCATCAAATATTGAAGTAATAATATAAGTTTAACATAACACATGAATTATTAAACAATGAAACGGACTACGAAAATTGGACTCATATGTTGTAGCGACCCTTTCCTAAGGATGCTACCACTTAAAGGAGAAATCTAATTTAATACTTGCGACATTTAAAAAAGATTAACAAAGGGCATATTGATTATAGTCTAGTAGAGGAATTAGGTTCATAGGAAAAAAACTAGTTAAAGAAGTGAAACCTGCCCATTTACACATTAATTTGATGCCAAACTGAAACTGCATACCATTTTATCTTATGGCGGAAGAACCCTTCCAAAATAATCTAAGCAAATAACTTACTAGGTTTTCCTGCATATTTCATCCTCACACTTAAATAATATAGAAGAATAGTACCAACATTTGTCGGTTCATGCTTCACACAAACATCCAAAACACATAGTAAATTTAGTATATTACAAGACTTGGGTTTACATACCCCAAAAAGAACAAAACATATGTTCATACTTATATTACAACCCATGGTGACCTGATCAAATTAGCCTTTGAAATTTCATGTAAATGTACAACATATAGATCATGTACAAGTCCCAAGATTTATGCAAACTATAGATGACTATATGCAAATGTGATCTTCTCATAAAGCTCTCAAAAAGTCCATCTCCAATGGCCAGCTTCAAGTATCCCCTCGAACGTTCCCTACGATAGAAACAACTATCGCTAAGCATAAAGCTTAGTGGTGTAAAAACTATATGCGTGGAGCCGCTAGATTCACCAAGTTACCTTTCAAAAGTCATGGACAGAATAATTGAAACATAATAAATAAATCAAGTAAACAATTTATTAAGGGTATCAAGTTCTATATTTAAAGATTCAAGTGTCAAGAACGCTCATAGCACCATTTCCCAAGAGATCCAATACCAAGGCTCACCCAATATATACATCATACCGTCACACCCAGCATAACCAAGTATCAAGAAGGACCGAAGCCCTGTATCAAAGGGTCAAAGACCAAAATCAAGAGAATGAAGAACCATATTAAAAATGGCTTCCTAGTTCATACTTAAAATAGACAACTTCCATACTTAAGATGAACCAAAAATCCAGAGTGAAGATGAAAAATAATTTGAATCAATAGGCATGCCAATAGTGACAAAATCAAATCCACAAGAAGGAAAAATTCCCAACAAGAATGCTAGGTGAACAAGCAATCCGTACAAGTGGGCGAGTTACAAAAGTGTCTTGAAAGTCTCATAGAATATCAATACGGCAATACAATGTGACAAGAATTAACCAAGGTATCAAGATAACCATTCAAATATACAAGTAGATAACAAGAGTACAAGTACAAGTTTATGCACAAACCTCGGGCTTTAGCATAGAAAGAAGTCCAACAAAACTTCAAGAATTCAAACCATAGACCGACCAACGTATCAAGGTCCTCAACTTGTACACGAGTATATATAACCTTAAAAATAAAATTGAATAACTTCTTTAACTTCCATTAGCTCAATAATGTTGACGTAAAATAGGATTATCATCACAAGTAAGCCTAGCATGTAGAAATACAACTATGCTCCCAAAACAGTGAATCTGTCCAGCCTTTACCTCAAGTCGCAACTTAGATTTGAAAAGGAAAATGTAAACCTGGACTTGATATCCTTCATGAAAGACGTAGGTACATCTCTTAAGATAGAAAATAAATAAGAATCACTGCAAAATTTATTTTGTACAAAAAGATATATTCAAAATACTAACAATTGATCATACAGGATTTCAAATTCCTAAATCTGGATAGAACTTTCCTTATGTTACGTCCCATATTCCGAATCAATAACAGCTAAATTAGAGTTTTACATAAACATAAGAGTTGTAGGTATACGAATTAGCTTTCAAATTCATATTTATTCACTGTAAACTAAGTTCTAGAGAACGCTATATGAATAAAATACCAAACACTACCCAGCTCAGAAACAGATTTCATCAGTTAGCAAAAAGAAGTGTGTGTCTCGAATTCCAGCCAAAAGGACCAAGTTTTTCTCTTGTGATTTTCAAGAACAACTGATTAGATAATGTTCTAAGGTTCTTATACTTCAGGTGAAACGAATTTCACTAGAGGATGTGTCAAAATATAGTCTCAAAAGTAAAGCTTATCACATGTACATCTGTCACTTAAAGGTGGCTGCCCAAATAAAAGTGTGCTGTCCAAAATGCATACATATATACCTATATGTATATCCCTCACCTCCATTTCATGTATCATGATTATAATTAGAATATTACGTAAATACCGAATACAATCCCTTAAATTACGATCACAATTTATGTTAAGCAAGTTTGCAAATATCACAAATTTTCAAGTTTACAAAATGAGAATAAAACATAATGTAGTAATTAATCAATGGTAAATTGACATGCGACTTCTGGTTAGTATTTCGGGGTGTTACATATGTTCAGTTTGTTCGCATGTGATCTTGGAGGTCAAATGCTTCTTCACTAGTTTTATAAATATACGAGTTTTTTTTCTCACACTTTTTTTCTACCGCACACATGTTCTACCAAATCTAAACTTATGGCAGATTTTCTATAGCTTGGCGATGCCATTAAAACAAACATGCTCTCCAATTTATATTTTTGTTCATTCTTAAAATCTAGAACTTATGTGTCATTTTCAGGCTAACAAACCTCGACGAAGGAATGGAAGAAAATATCACAAAGAGTCGCCATTACTCTTGGTTATTTACAACTTTCTTATGATTCTCTTGAAGACATAGATTCGCCTATTTATGGAGAAGGAACTGTGTAGGATTTAGTTTTCCCAAATGTCAAAAGGATTGTGTATCCTCATCAATATGGAGGATGCATAATTGCACATCAACCTGGCACCATAGAAACCCAACTCACCATAGTATTTCTTAAGTCATTTCTTCAGATGTTTCCAAAGTGTTGGACTGTAATTATTTCTCCATCCACTTTGCTTCTTAACTGTGAAGACAAATTCATAAAATGGGAGGTGGACATTCCTTTCTAAATAGCTGAATGATGTCCACCTCCTATTCCTAAACTTATATTCCCAATTGAGAAGAAAATTGGAAGGATCTATGGTTACAAGTCGATACTATTTGAAAAACTGCAGAAATGATTGAAGACACACTATGGTGATTTGGGTTTTTCCGGTGCCAAGTGGGTGTGAGATAATGCATCTTCCATTACTTTCAGATAGGGGCTCTCTCATACTATCAAGAGTTATATATCCAATAAAGTTGTTCCACAAGAACTCAAATTGTCGACGATAATAAGGATACACTATTGCTTTGGTACTTTTGGGAACTAAATTCCATACTGTTCTTTCTTCATTAATAGAAGAATATTGGGCTACAGAAGAATCAGAAACTCTGAAGCTGTCAACATCCAAGAGTGATGGAGAGTTTCCAAAATATTTTCTTCCGTACGTCCCTCAAGTTCTCTAAGCTTGCAGATGACACATAACTTCAAGAATGTAAGAGTGAACAAGAAATTGATGGAGAGCAGAGTTTACAAAATATTTAAAAAGAGAAGAGCTTGTTAGGAAATATGAACCAACTGGACATATGAGTTAAATATATTCATCTAGAAAAATATGGTGGTTCCCCATCTTACAGTCACTTTGTTATTTCCTTTTCCCATTCTTCTTTCTATGGGGGGACGGGGGAGTAGGTTCCTTTTCTTCAGGAAGTGTTTGCTTGAAAGAAACATGTTCCTTCTCTTCAGGAGGAGTGATTTTATCATAATCATCAATTTTTTTATTGAATCAACTATAAAATTTAGAAACTTAGACTCTTCTCTGATTCTTTTAAAAATAATCAATTGAAGATTCCAATTTTGACTCAGAATATGAGGTTGTATCAGTAAACTATTTGGATTTTTCCATTGTCCTACACATGCTTCAGGTAGAAGAAACACACTCATATGTTGTATTCAAAATAGAAATAGCCTCATCCGTAGTGATAACAACATTAGGATCCTCATCATCAAATACTTCCTCGACGGAAGTCTTATTCAGGAAGGACTCACAAGTTCATGTTTTCGATTATTTTCCACATCTCTCTCATCACCTCTAGAAGGCTCCATCTTTTTTTATTTTCTTCCATAACTAACATTCGTAGAATTACTACTTTGACTCAACCTATTGCTCATTTCAATTATCTTTACCATATCTTTCAAATATTGTTATCAAATCCTCTTCTTTTAATGGAGTAATCCCCTAATCATCTTCTACACCTGAGTCAAAATACATCATTTTCGTTATCAATCAAAATGCACAAGAATAAATGTATCTTTAAAACATTATTCACAATCACAATAAGATTGAACTCTATTTACAAACACTAACCTGATTAAAGAAAACTTTTTTTCTATCGAAAATTCAAGAATCGAAAGCTTTGAATTTAAAAAAAATTAAAAATAGTGTAAAAGAGACTGATGAGTTCAAAGAAATTGGATGCATAGACACACTAATATATAGAAAGAGATAGATAAGCAAAACAAAAGAAACATGACTTATATGAGGCTTTTTTGTGTGAGAGTAAAATGTGAAAATATAGGGAAAACTAAAATCTTTTGTAAAGTGTGTGCATGTTGTGACAAATTGAAATCATCCAACGAAGTGTGAATATTAAATCTTTCAACTATGTCACATAAATTCACACTCAAAATTTCAAATTTTTGATGTGATATAAATTGGATTGTAAATAATTTTATGTGTAAATTCTCTTTTTATATAAGTGATGACGTGAATAGGCATTTTCAGAATAAGAAAAAATTGTTTTTTTGTTTAACTTTAATATAGTGAGTCTACACATATTTTTTTTTAAATTATTGGACCCACCTTAGCTATGCCCTTTAGTTTTAATTCATATACTTTAATTATACCTTTATTAAATTGAATGTCATTTTTTTGGTGTAAATTTTGTAATTACCTTAAATAAAAAAAATTGACGATCGATGAAGAAAAATACTTTATTTATGGAAATCCCAATAGGTGCCCTCACATTACACTTTCGAGAAAAAAATGAGATGGTTATTGACAATTTATCCAAAAGGTTTTGGGTTATGTTTACAACCCAGAGAAAGTCAATTAACGACAAAATTAGTTTGAAAATTTTGTTTGGATTCCATCCTTAGATTGACAGACATTCCGAGTAGACTATTAATATTTTAGAGGATATGCTCCGAGAATGTGTGATCGAACTTGGAGCTAGATGGGATCATAATTTTCCCTTAGCAAAGCTTGCTTACAACAAAAATTATCACTCCAGCTTTTGGATGACACCTCTTGAGGAATTATTTGGTGGATGGTGTAGATCTTCAATCGGTTTGTTTGATTCGGCGGGGATGGATTATTTAGATACCGACTTTATTAGATACGCTATGGTGTAGGTCCGTATCATTTAGGGTACACTATTGACCGTACAGGGTCAACATAAGAGTTATGTAGATCGAAGGGTTCGAGGCATAGTGTTTATTGAGGCTGATCATGTTTGGCTTTGAGTGTTACCCATGAAAGGTGTTAGGAGGTTTGGGAAGAAGGCCAAGCTTAGCCATAGATTCATATGACCTTTTTAGATGTTGAGTCGAGTAGGAGAGGTGGTCTATAAGTTTCATTTTCCGCCTAACTTATTAGTTATGCATCATGTGTTTCATGTCTCCATGCTTCATAGTAACGTGCGGGATGAGTCCTATGTTCTTTCACTTGATTCGGTAATGTTGGGTACCAAATTTTCTTTTGATGAGGAGCCTATAGCCATCTTGGATAGGCAAGTCTGAGAGCTTAGGACAAAGGAGATTGCTTATATAAAGGTGCAATAAAAACACCATTCAGTTGGTCGTGACTTGGGAGATGGAGTCCGACATGCATACCAAATATCCCCAAGTTTTTTAGACTTTAGGTACTTTCATTTACTTTGGGTTCAAGAATAAACATGGTTCTTAGTGGTGATTAATGTAATGACCTGGAGGTCATTTTTTTATTTTTTCATAAAATTACTAGTTTACCCCTCCTAATATTGTCCTCTAGACATTTCCTAATGGATTTTGAAATTTATTTCGAGCTTTGAAGTTAAAAGTTCTGAATCGTTAAAATTTTTATGTTTTCAATGGCTAAAGTTGATAAAAATTGTTAGGTGTCTTTTGATGTTTTGAGTCTTGGAACGAAATTCCAATTATTTTATTAATCATGAAATGTGGAAATAGGTCTTAAAGAGTTGTTGGTTTTAGATTCAGAGTTTTTTTCGTGGAATGGAGGTGCTAAGTTGGATATTTTTAAAATTTTAGGCTTTGGATTGACTTTGGTCAACATTCAAGGCTCGAATACTTATATCACATTTCTGACAATTTCATTGAATTCGGGGGATGATTTAAGGCCGATAGGAGGTCTTGGTTCAATTTTTAGAAGTCTAAAGATTTAGCCGTTTCAGGAGTTATGTTTGTATTTGGTGACTTTCATGGGTTTAGAGTCAAGGAAACCTCAGGCTCATATTTTTATTGTTCCATACTATCCAAAATGTCGAGTATAATCAAAAATCATATTTTGTTTCTGTGTATGTGATTCCAAACAAATCACAAGACCTTTATACAGTTGTTGTGTAATACTGGTTTGGATTTATGGTGTCTAACCCTTAACATTCTGTCACACCTCAAATCCCATTAAGACGAACAGGCAGCCGATGCCCTAAAGGCCAGAGAGAACCAACATTTAACATGTGCTTACTATGCATATAACTATGACAATCTTGTGACAAGTTCACATAGGGTGCAGCGATATGAACCACCATAAGTAGAGCCAAAACTTATATACAAGACTTGGCCGTTCAGGCCACAACTTGTTAAGATGCAACTGAACCATATACATAAGTCTACAAAGCCTCTATAAATAGAAAACCTTAGAGTAGGTCGGGACAGACCCCGCCTTACCCTTAACTACGATACAATACCAAAATGAATCTACCAAGGACTCAGTAAAGCTACGAATCAACCTGGAGCTCACCAAAAGTAGTTTGAGTGTCGTGTGCTCCTATTGATGAGGTCTACTAGCTGGAGTACATGTTACTTTTGTATCATGTATGTTACATTCTTTTCTTTACCTTTATGTACTTTAAAATCTTTGTAGAGCAAGTGATACAAATGACCATCTGATCAGCGGTGGAAGAGGATGACACATACTAGGCATTTTAACCCCTGGGATGTTGTCCTTATAATTACACAAATTGGGATCGGCCCATGCTAGGCTTTCGCTCCTGAGCTGCCACCCTTCTATACCAATTAGAATCAGCCCATGCTAGGCTTCCGCTCCTGAGCTTCCACCCTTCTATACCATATGCGATCGACCCATGCTAGGCTTTTACCCTTGGGTTTGCACCCATAGTTATACAGATTGCTTCACTTAGATTAAAATCTTTGAGATTGTTGTTTTGGTGGTTATAATCATTTTTGAGATTTGGAACTACGGACCAGTAGTTGAAGAGATGTAAATAATACTTCAAGGCAGTAACAAGGACAAAATGAGCTATGGAACATCAATGCATTAATTATGACCTTAAACGACACTATTGACTTCAATTGACTAACAGGAGAATTCACCAAGCTTGATTTTGCAAATATCATTTCTATACTAGCACATAGGAGGATAATTACACAATTATAGAGTAATAGACATATAATGAAGTAATTCTACACACTAAAGAGAGGGGGGAAATATTGTTAGCTATTAGGAGATCGTATGCTGCCACTATGTTTTTTTTACTAGGAATGTAACTTAGGAAATTCACTTCATTGATATTACTCGCAAGTATCAAATTTCATTCCAAGGAATATAGAATCGTATAGCCTTACATACCTTATTCTCTGACCAATACAACTATCACGATTCAGCATCCCCTTTTAGGTGTTAATCTATAATATAAGTCATGGTAAACTAAAATTAGCCGCTATCACACCATGAGCCTCATAAAACAGTAGCTAACTTTGACGGATAATGAGCCCATACAACCCTTAAAATAATGTGTATCACTACACCCTCCTTCTCTGTCCAATACATACATTATATATCCTTTCCCAAGATTACCCAAGTTGCACCAACAACAATACACATAGAACACCCTCAAAAATTCTTTATCATACAACCAATTATTGAACTCACCACCCCCTTGAGTTCTTCATGACAGCACACCCATAATTCCTCACTCAAACTCATACATAAGGAGGACAAGAATGGAGCAGTCACCTTACCTCAATTTCTGCAATTTCTCCTTATAATTTGAACTCTTCTAGAACGTCAACTTCCCTTCACACTTAAACCAAAGAAGAAGAGAAAAGTCTCTTAATAACCAAAATAAAATGAGCAGTAGCTTGTGGGAACTTCTGCCTTATACTCATAATTATGCATGAAGCTAAATCTATAACTGTTTTCTAGTCTTCCATGTGAGAATTAAGCTAAATCTATAAGTGTTTCTCTTACATTAGTTTGCAGATATGAGGGTTTCTTCAAGAATCCTAGAAGGAATTTTTAGGCTGCTCTTGAGAGAAAAGAGAGAGATAGCTGAAGTAAATTGTGAATTTTGTGTGTTAAAATCAGTGAAAAGATTAGCTCATATTGGATATATATGGAGCCATCTTGACCATAAAAAAATAATCCTCTAGAACCTCCATTTTTTGTCCATTTTTAGCAATTTATTAGTCAAGTAGGTGATGCACCTTCTTATCTACATCAAGCAGCTGAAAAGGTCAAACTAAGTGATGCACCTACTTGCTTTCACTTGGGCTTAATTAAATTGGGCCTTGGCAGATTTGGCTGCTGGGTTTTCTTTTACTTAGTTTGATCCTTAAGTGAGCCCATTAATATAATCCTAAATCTGATCCATTAACCGTGGGCCCTTTAACTATATCCATATAGCTCAAGTAGGTGATGCAACTGGTAGCTTAAATAAGCCAAGCAAGCATCTCACTATTTTATTCCATTCTCTAAATACTAATTCCTTTTGCCTTAACTTAGCATTTAAATTTGAGCTTTAAACTCAATTACCACCTTACTATCTCGAGTTTAAATACTTACGTTGGGGTTAACTCGCACTACACATGCTGAAATGTACAAGGCATCACATAACCTTCCAAGCTAGTTTAAACCAACACTAATCATATAAGAATCATGGTCCCTCACCTATACGATAGGTCTATGTCAAGTATCATATGAATAGAACTAGCTTATGTATAATACGGGATGTTACATTCTCCCCTCCTTAAGAATATTCGTCCTCGAATGTTAGCATGGTTATCCAGCCCAAACAAGGTCAAGCCTAAGTTACATACTACTATTAGTCCATAATACAAATAAACCTATACTTACTTGTTAATGCCTCAACTCAACATTTTCATCTTTTTCATTGGTATGGAAGAGATGAGGATACTTCAATTTAATTGCTTCTTCCGCTTCCCATGTAACTTCTTCTACTTGTTGGTTTCTCCATAGTACTTTTACAGAAGCTACTTCTTTATTTCTTAACTTCCTAACTTGTCGATCTAGAAATGCAATGGGTACTTCTTCATAAGTGAGATCTCTTGTAACTTGTACATATTCAGTAGGAGTAATACGAGATGGGTCACCTATGCACTTTCGAAGCATTGAAACATGAAACACCGAATGAACGGTTGAAATATATTGAGGTAGCTTTATTTCATATGCAACTTGGCCAATTCTTCAGATAATCCTATATGGCCCTATATAACGTGGACTCAACTTCCTCTTTTTACCAAACCTCATTACCCCTTTCATTGGAGACACCTTCAAAAACACAAAATCCCCTATGGAAAACTCTAGTCCTCTTCTTCTAACATCTGCATGTGATTTGTGTCGACTTTGAGCTGTTGCTAGACGTTGTTGTATCACCTTAACTTTTTCCATAGCTTGATGAACAAGATCTGGCCCAAATAAGGCAGTTTCACCTGTTTCGAACCATCCAATTGAGGATCTACACTTTCTCCCATATAAAGCTTCATAAGGTGCCATTTGGATACTAGAATGCTAGCTATTGTTATAAGTGAATTCAATCATCCCAGCTACCCTTGAAGTCTAATATACAAGCTCACAGCATATCCTCAACTTTTTTTATTGTACGTTCTGCCTGACCATCTATTTGGGGATGAAAGGTTGTACTTAAATTCACTTGTGTTCCCAAACTCTTCTGAAATGACTTCAATAATTTGCAGTGAATTGACCTCCGCTATCAGATATAATAGATATTGGCACTCTATGTATACGAACTAGCTCTGTAATATACAACCTTGCATACTCTTCAACTATATAAGTAGTCTTGACCGACAAGAAGTGTGTTGATTTGGTCAGTCTATCAACAATTACCCATATAGAATCAATCTTGTGACAAATCTATGTTGATCATGTCCCACATCCAAATTGGAAGTTCAATACGCTGCATATAACCTCCAGGCTTTTGGTGCTCTATTTTTACTTGTTGACAATTTAGATATTGAGCCACAAATTCCGCAATGTTCTTCTTCATGTCACCCCACCAATACATTTCTTTCATGTCATGATACATTTTATTTAACCTTGGATGGAAAGAATATCTTGAATGATATGCTTCCATCTTAAACCTCTTTCTTATTTCACAATATTAGGTACACACAATCTATATTGACACCGAAGTACTCCCTCTTGTGTAAGCTTAAATGCCTTTGTCATACCATGTTATACATTCTCCTTAAGATGTAATAGAATAGGATCAGTGTAATGATTCTCTTTCACTTCCACTACTAATGAGGATTCTGCCGCATTTTGCACAATAACCCCTTCGTCTGGAGATTCAAGAAGGCGAACCCCCAAGCTAGCTAGTTGGTATAGGTCTTTAGTTATCTTTCATCTTCCCATGAACTTCCCATAAGTGATTGCAATCGTCTTACGACGTAAAGCATCAACTACCACATTTGCTTTCCTAGGATGATACAAAATATTAATGTCATAATCTTTTAATAACTCAACCCACCTTCGCTGCCTCACATTTAGGTCCTTTTGCTTAAAGATATATTGCGAACTCTTGTCATCAGTATATATGTGTACATGAACTCCATATAAGTAGTGGCGCCATATCTTCAAAGCAAATACAGCTACTCCTAAATCTAGATCATGGGTTGGATAATGTTTCTCATATGGCCGCGACTGCCTTGATGCATAAGCTATTACTTTTCCATGTAGCATAAATACACATCCTAATCCCACTCCCGAAGAATCACAATACACTACATACCCTTCTGTGCCCACTTGAAGTACCAATATAGGTGTGGAAGTCGATTTATTCTTCAGCTCTTGGAAGCTTCTTTCACATTAATAACTCCATTGAAACTTATTTGTTTTGTGTGTTAGCTTTTTTAAGGTTGCTTAAATGGAAGAAAATCCTTCAACGAACCTTCTGTAATAACTAGCCAATCCAAGAAAACTACGGATCTCCGTAGGCGTTGTAGTTGTTGGCCAATTTTTCGCGGCTTCTATCTTTTGAGCATCAACCTTTATTCCTTCGTCATACACATTTAGAGAACTCCGCATTGAACCTACGATCGCGAAGAATTTGTAAAACCTACCGCAAGTGATTACGATGGTCCTCTTCCAATCTTGAATACACCAAAATGTCATCTATGAATACTAGCACGAACACATTTAGAATGGCTTGAACACCCTATTCATCAAATCGATAAAAGCTGCTGGTTTCATTTGTTAGTCCGAATGACATGACTAAAAACTTAAAATGACCATACCGTGTTCAAAAAGCTCTCTTGGGTATATCTTGATCTTTCACCCTCACATGGTGATAACCCGACCTCAAGTCGATCTTGGAAAAACATTTAGCACCTTGTAACTGATCAAACAAATAATCAATTCGAAGGAGGGGATATTTGTTCTTAATTGTTACTTTATTCAACTGTCGGTAGTAAATGCACAATCTCAACGAGCCATCTTTCTTACGAACAAACAAAATTGGTTCTCCCCATGGGGACATACTAGGCTTTATGAATCCTTTTTCTAATAAGTCTTATAATTGCTCCTTCAACTCCCGTAATTCTGCCGGGGCCATTCTATATGTAGGGATGGAGATAGGTTGAGTATCTGGAATCACATCAATACCAAACTTTACTTTTCGTTATGGAGGCAAACCTGGAAGATCTTCAGGAAATACATTAGGAAAATCATTTACCACCTGAATGTATTGAAGAGTTGGTGACTCCACATCTATATTTTTCACTCTCACTAGATGACATATGTATCCTTTGGGCATCATCTTCTTTGCCTTAAGGTACAAAATAAAATTACCTCATGGCGCCCCATTATTACCTTTCCATTCGAGGATTGCCTCTTTTGGAAACTGGAAATGCACTATCTTAGTTCGGTAATCTACCATGCCATAACAAGAAGCTAACCAATCCATACCCATTATAACATCAAAATCTACCATTTCTAGCTCCACAAGATCAGCCAATGTATCACGATCACAAACAGTTATAATGCAATCATGAATAACCCTTCTAGCTATAATAGACTCACGAATTGGTGTAGACACTTCAAATGGCTTCACTAATAATTCTGGTGTCCTTTTGAACTTTCCAGCAATCAGTGCAGTAACATATGAAAATGTAGACCCCGTATCAATTAAAGAATATACATTTTGTCGATCCCCTAGAGCATATGTGTGATTCTAAACTCCACTACAATTAGCTGCTCCTCTACCACGATTAGTAGAGATTTGTCCCCTACTTTAAGAAGGTGCTGATGATGATGATGCATCAACTGATCTATTAGGTTCTGCCACACTACCCACACCCCTATGAGGACAATTTCTCATCATATGACCCGGTGTATCACACCAAAAACAAATATTTGTCCCAAACCGACACACACCTAAATGATTGCTTTCACATTGTTTACAAGACTGTCGAGGAGGTTTTGATTAGCTCATACTTCCCTGCTCTTGGTACCCTACTGTTCGTGAACCTTGGCTTTCACCTCTTTGCCCAAATTGATTGCCTCTAGACTCTTGAAACCGAGGTGGGGCACTAGCTGTAGAGTAGGAAGATGATGGCCTAGGCGGTTTGTTAAATAACCGAGGCCTAAACTCACCTTGGGATGGTGTAAACTGCCCCATGTATCTGGCCCTCTTACAATGCCATGTTTCTGACTCTTGTGTCTTTCTTCTTTGCCTTTGATCCTCCAACTTTTGCGCCAAAGCTTGCATCCTTCCTATATCCCTATATTTATTCAACGAAGCAATGGTACAATCTCTGACCAGATATGAATCTAATCTATCCACATATCGCTGAACTCTATCCTCCATAGTAGCTACTGCATTAGGAGAATACCTGGACACGGTATTAAATTTGAGATTGTAGTCTCTTACGCCCATACTTCCTTGGTGGATATTTAAGAACTGATCTGCACGGGCCTCTCGAATCTCCAATGGTACGTAATGGTCAAGAAATGCCTTTTTGAACTCTTTCCATGTAGTTGAAGGTGCATTTATTCCCCTAGATTGCTTCCAAGGCTCATACCACAATATAGCCACATCCTTTAATATGTATGTTGCTAGCTCGAGTGCTTCTTTACCACTTACATGCATAACATCCACAGTGTGTTGGATCTGATCTATAAATTCTTGTGGATTTCATTAGGATCTGACTCGGTGAATGATGGAGTGTCCAAATTAAGTAAATCACGTATCCGCATGCCAGCAACTCTATCTACACCACTAGTACTTGCAACTGGACCTTCATGCCTTTGGCCATGGCTAGCAACTATACGAGTCAATAATTGGACTGCATTCCTCAAATCTTGCTCGATATCATTAAAAGGGGGTTCATGAGGTTCAGCTTCCCTCCTAAGTTCTTATGGAGATGGAGGCGTCGGGGAAGACCGTGATAGAGACTAATCTTGAGCCTCACTTTGAACAACTTGACTAGGTGGTGGTTGGTTGGTCACTTCTTGAGCAGCCACATCTACTCGCTTACCTGTACATTTAGTCCTTCTCGTACCTGACATATTTGCTATAGTAAAGCAATTCAGAAGTTAGATACAATTCACCTACAACATTGGTTCTATCGCACGATCTAAGAAATGAAAGAAAAAGAGACAACTCCTACATGTCCGGTAGACTCCTGTTTATAAATGTTGTGCACAACACATCCATAAGCAAGGCTTTACACAGAAACGACTCTGTAGATTCCCTAGGATGACCGGCTCTGATACCACTAGTGTAACGCCTCAAATCCCATTAAGAAGGATAGGCACGCGATGCCCTAAAGGCCCGTGTCACGACCCAAGAGCTCCCCCTAGTCGTCATCGGCGTACTCGACCTCTCGGAGGTCTAATACAAGCCTCTTAGCATTCATTCATCACATAGATACTAAAAACCATAAGTAATTAAAAACTTTCTTCACACACGAAGATATTTTCATTAAATAACAAGCGGAAGACTTTCTAGACTTTATACATGATGTCTCAAAACCATCTAATACTTGAATACAACAATGCGACTAAGCCCATACAAGACTTAAACAAAATACTATAAATACATCAAAAGGAACATATAGGGTATTGTCCTCGAATCTATGAGGACTCGCCAAGTCTTCATCGTCAACACTTAGAAACCTATCAAGTAGCCATGACATGTCACCATCTCCCAATCCCTACACTTTAGTCAAAAAGGGAAAGAAAGGGGTTAGCACAATTAAGTACCAAGTATGGAGACCATGCAAAAACATGCTTCAACAGACATTTACTAGGAATATATGCTTTCATATCATTTTGATAAAACCTTTACCTCCCAAGTATAAGATACAGAATACAAGTCAACATTCACATATAAGACCATATCCAACCATACATATACTCAACATATATCCATATACAACCCATGCTTAACTTTAAAAGAACACATGTCATTTCATTACCATAGAACCTCTACCTAATATAACCTTAAGACACACTTGAGTGAGACAAGAAATGACCGCCCATACAACCTTTTCAAGCACACGTAAGTGTTCCTCAAGATTACCTTAAATAAGGATATTTCCTTTACAATATAACATCAATAGACCAACATTCTTTAAGAAACCATTTAGGAGACATTCAAGCATATAAGGGGACTTTCACATAATAGTCGTTAGACTTAGGGAACTCACTTTAGTATCTTCTAGGCCAACTCGTGCCATGTATAGCTAGCATCCCATAGTACTACCTACACTTTGTAGAGCCTATCTAATAGCTAGAGTGCACATCCCATATGATGGGAATATAGGCATCAACCGACATAGACCATACTAGCAAGGTATGGAATCTGGTGTCATAAGACCCCACATCATAGAAGGTATTCTACTTGCCAAGGGTAGAACTAGTAAGCAACCCATGTAGGCACATGGTTTAGGGGATGTCCAAGGAAGTTCATTGTGCCTAATCTCATACTCAACTAGGCCACCTTCCTAACCACAGCTACTTGGTGCTATCCTTATTTCCCATAGAGTATTCAATCACATATGTACTAGAGAGGGTTCCTTTTCTAGTTCAACCAAGTCATAGTATCTCTTCCCAAGAAAGGCCCCATTTCTTAGTCATAGCCAATCTAGGTTCATAAGGATAGCTCATTTGACTTTCTTAGATAAGGATTCTCATGCCGTTCCAGCTCCATCCATCTCTAAGTCTATCATTTCACTCAAGAAGGGAACATCACCCTAAGGCCCATCCTTCAAGGTTATACATTTACTTAGGAGTCTAGACTTATGAAAGGGCACTACGCTTAGGTCTACCGATTCAAGTCTTGGCCTAGAATTCCTCTTTTAGCATTTATAGGAAGAGCTCCATTACTAAGTCATAGCCCAACCAAACATTCATATATATAATCAAGCTTTCATGACACAAGACAAGATACTCAAGTCTAGCATATGAGCTACAATATCATCTTATAAAGACTCATCATAGTCCATCATCACCACATATCACCATTTCAAGAGAAACATGCTTCCATATTAGCTTAATAACACTTTATATAATATCACATTAATACCATTAAAACATCTTCACATTATAGCATCACCCAAACTTTACATATAGCTTCATATAGAACTTTACATATAACCTCATATAGAACTTTACATATAGCTTCATTTATATATAATAACACAACAATACAACAATACTCCTATAATGCACTTCATGGCCACAATCATAATTCACAAGCAACAAGCAACACTTCCACCAAAGGTGGATCCAAACTAAGAAGCAATTATAGCAATATTAATAGATCAATCCATCTTACCACCTTTCAAATGCCATAAGCCACAATACTCAATTCCATGCCAATTATATAATATTCATCAAGTTAGGTCAACTTACCCTCTTTCCATAGCTCTCTTCATCATCCTCATATTCCAACAATTAACAATACAATAAAAATGATAATAACAACATTCAACTATACAAGCTAAGCTAAACAATATCCAATAACCAACATAAAGGCTAAATATCAATTTATGACCATTCAAGGCTACTACCTCACATTTTACAATTCAATAATAGTTTCCAGCAATTCAACATAGCTAAGATAATATAAGAACAACCCACATCAAACCACTCAATAATCCTTCATCAATTACTCAAAATCAATAGACCCACTTTAGACCAAATTTAGAGAATTTGAGAAGACATAGGTTCATGAAGATTTCTGTCTTAAAACCATCAATAATCATTAATAACAACATAAAACATCATTTAAAAGATTTTCATGCAAGAACCCATGCTAGAATTGAAATTAGGGTTTTGTGTTTTAGGAAGAACTTTGAAAACATTTAGATTAAGCTCCTTGAAAGGAAGAATAATCAAGGATGAAGGATCCACATACCTTAACCTTCATGAATCCCACAAATTTTTGAGAAGAAAACCCTTGAAACCTTCAACCCTAGCTTGAACTTGACCTAGCCCTTCAATGGAGTTCTAGAGAGAACTTTTTAGGAGAGAAGGGTTGTTTTGTTTTTTTCGGAAAATATGAAGATTGAATTCTAAAATACCATATAAATGTTTAAATATCTTTAAAATACTTAAAAACACTTAAAACAACCGTCCATGCATTTAATTGGCCAAGGGTGGAATTTACCAAACCACCCTTGGCTTGGCCGTGTCACTTGACAACTTGCACGTGCGACCTACGACTCCATACGTATGGACCATAGGTGGAGTGACGGGCCGTCCTGTTGGCTCGTTGTTTGTGACAAAGACTTGGCCATGGGAGCTAAGTCTCCCTAGGCAAAGTCTTGACTTACGAAGCAAGTCCACAAGCCGTAGATCAACCTACTGGCCGTGGTTTGCTTTCGTAGATCACCTAGGATTGGCAGCTTGGGGTATAAACTTAGGGTCCTCCTCAAGGACCCTTAGGGTGGTCCTTGGGGATTAGTACCAGGAAGTTTAACCCCTACACACATCCATCTACACATAGGAACCATCACCACATGATTTCATCATATCAAAACACATCAAACTTTGACGACACAACACTAGGACACACTAGCTCCCAAGACTAGTTTCCGAACGTCATGTACGTCTCTTGACGTTTGACTTCAAAACTCACTAAACTACCCATATAAAGTCATGACTCATCATATAAACAAGTTACATACTTCCTCACACCAACACACACAGATTTAGACCATAAACACCACATAACCAACAATCAAAACACATGAGAGGCTCTAGTTCTTCCTATTTCATTTTTAGGGTACTTACAGCCCGACAGAACCAACATGTAACATGTACTTACTGTGCATATAACTATGAAAATCTTGTGACAAGTTCACATAGGAAGCAGCGATACAAACCAACATAAGTAGACCCAAAACTTATATACAAGACTTGGCCGTTAAGGCCAAAACTTGTTAAAACACAACTAGACCATATGCATAAGTCTACAAAGCCTTTAAAAGATAGAAAACCTTAGAGTAGGTCGGGACAGACCCCGCCTTACCCTTAACTACGATACAATACCAAAATGAATCTACCAAGGACTCAATAAGGCTCAAAATCAACCTGGAGCTCACCAAAAGTAGAAGAGTGTCGTGTGCTCCTAATAAGGAGGTCTACTAGATGGAGTACAAGTGCCTTTGTTAACTCTTGTGGGATCATGTATGTTACATTTTTGTATTTACCTTTCTATACTTTATAACCCTTGTAGGGCAAGTGATACAATTGAAAAGCTGATCAGTGGTGGAAGAGGATGACCCATGCTAGGCATTTTAACCCCTGGGATGTTGTCCTCATAATTACACAAATTGGGATCGGCCCATGCTAGGCTTTCGCTTCTAAGCTGCCACCCTTCTATACCAATTGGGATCGGCCCATTCTAGGCTTCCACCCCTGAGCTGCTACCATTCTATACCAATTGGGATCGACCCATGCTAGGATTTTACCCCTGGGCTTCCACCCATAATTATCCAGATTGCTTCACTTAGATTCTTTAATCTTTGAAATTGTTGTTTTGGTGGTCATAATCATTTTTGAGATTTGGAACTACTGACCAGTAGTAGAATACATTAAAATAATACTTCAAGGCAGTAACAATGATATAAGGAGCTATGGAACATTATTGAATTACTTGTGAGCTTAAATGACACAATTGACTTCAATTGACTAAGAGGAGAATTCATCAAACTTGATTTTGTAAATACCATTTCTATACCAGCACATAAGAGGAAAATTGCACAATTATAGAGAAATGGACATATAATGAAGTAATTCTACACACTAAAGAGAGGGGGAATATATTGTTAGCTATTTGGATATCGTGTGCTGCCACTATAATTTCTTTACTAGGAATGGAACTTAGGAAATTCACTTCATTGATATTAATAGCAAGTATCAGATTTCATGCCAAGAAATATGGAATCGAATAGCTTTACATACCTTATCCTCTGACGAATACAATTATCACGATTCAACCTCCCATTTTAGGTATTAATCTACAATATAAGTCATGCTAAACTAAAATTAGCCGCTATCACACAGTGAGCCTCGTAAAACAGTAGCTAACTTTGACGGATAATGAGCCCATATATCCCTTAAAATAATGAGTATCACTACACCCTCTTTCTCTGTCCAATACATATATTATATATCTTTTCCCAAGATTACCCAAGCTGCACCAACAACAATACACATAGAACAACCTCCAATATTCTTTATTATACAACCAATTATTGACCTCACCACCCCCTTAAGTTCTTCATGACAGCACACCCATAATTCCTCACTCAAACTCATACATAAGGAGGACAAGAATGGAGCAGTCACCTTACTTCAATTTCTGCAATTTCTCCCTATAATTTGAACTCTTCTAGAACTTCAACAACCCTTCTCAAATAAACCAAAGAAGAAGAGAAAAGTTTCTTAATAACCAAGAAAAAATGAGCAGATGCTTGTGGGAACTTCTGCCTTGTACTTATAATTAAGCATGAAGAACATGTTTTCTAGTCTTCCATGGGAGAATTAAGCTAAATCCATAAGTATTTCTCTTACCCTGGTTTGCAGATATGACGATTTCTTCAAGAACCCTAGAAGGAATTTTTAGGCTGCCCTTGAGAGAAAAGAGAGAGATAGCTTAAGTAAATTGTGAATTTTGTGTGTTAAAATAAGTGAAAAGATCAGATCATACTGGATTTATATGGAGCCTTCCTGACCATAAAAAAATAATCCTCTTGAACCTCCTTTTTTTGGTCCATTTTCAGCCACTAATTGGTGAAGTAGGTGATGCACTTGCTTATGTACATCAAGCAGCTCAAAAGGTCAAACTAGGTGATGCACCTACTTACTTTCACTTACACTTAACAATATTGGGCCTTGGCAGATTTGGCTACTGGGTTTTCTTTCATTTTTATTTTCTTTTACGTAGTTTGGGCCTCAAGTGAGCCCATTAATATAAACCTAAATCTGATCCATTAATCTTGGGCCCTTTAACTATGTCCATATAGCTCAAGTACGTGATGCAGCTGGTATTTTAATTAAACCAAGCAAGCAGCTCACCATTTTATTCCATTATCTAAATATTAATTCTTTTTGCCTTAACTTAGCACTTAAATTTGAGCTTTAAACTCAATTATCAGCTTACTATCTCGAGTTTAAATACTTCCATCGGGGTTAACACGCAATACACATGCTGAAACGTACAAGGCATCACATCACCTTTCAAACTAGTTTATATAAACACTAATCGTATAAGAATTATGGTCCCTCACCTATACGATAATTCTATGTCAAGTATCATATGAATAGAACTAACTTATGCGTAATACGGGATGTTACACATTCGTGGAGCTAGTGTTCATGTTCATGAAGGGTAAGTTGAGGGTACCCACGCATTCACCGAGGATCGACCTCATTCATGGAGGAACACAAAGTTCACCTCTGCATTCGCGGGAGCCCTGTCGAATTCGCGGAGGGTCGGTTTATTAAATCTAGCGTTTGTAGGCAGGGCTTTGTATTCATGGAGCACACTTGGACAGAATGTTTCCAAATGTTGGGGTGTCATCTCTATTTCTCCTTTTTTGAGTTTTGGGAGCTTTGATGTGGAGATTTGAAAAAGATTTTTGAGAAGAAATATTTGCGTAATAATTCCTAATCTTAAATCTTCATTTACCCATTATTGTTATGATTATGAGTGTTCAAATCAAGGTTCTCAAATGATAAATATAAGGTTATCAAGAACTTCTTTTTTTGAAGTAAAATGGTGATTGTTAACTGTTTCCAAATCCTTTTTCGAAATGGTTTTCATTAAGGAGTTCCAAATGCCTTGAATAATGTATTCAAGTAAAGATTTTCTTACTCTGACATATTTTTTTAGAATTGGGTTTTTGAGTTGATTTTACCCATTTTTCACTGTATATATGAGATGTGTATTGTTATTTCTGGAATCTTATGTTGATTACTTGTTGGATTTTATTGTGTGTCTTAGGATATTATTCATAAAGGAAAAGATCAAATCTCGGATTGACTTTTAATTGAATTAAGGCAAGTGAAATTCGAAACCTTGTAAAGCATGTAAAATATTATGTTTCCCTTCATTGTGTATGTTGAGGAGTGATGAGAATGAGGTGATGAGTTGAATTACTCCACTTGATTCATCGTAACAAATGAAAAAGGGTAATAAACTAAAAGGGCAATGTGTTAATGGTTGTGTTTTGTAAAATGCCTTGAAGATGATCATAATTTGTTCATTGATGAAATGTTTTGATGTCATCATTGTTGACTTTAATTGTTTGAGTTTATTGTCTCTTCCTTATGGTTTGAAACTGCCTATTTACATTGATTTTTAAACACTATTATGAGACATGTGGTGATTATGCCAATGGGAAATTGTTTTTGCAATTGACATTATATAAAGCAAATGGGACATTGTTCCGGCGAGTGATATTGGGATGATGGGAAATGATTCCAGCGAGTGATATTGTACAATGGGAAATGGTTCCGACGAGTGATATTGTGCCAATGGGAAATGGTTTGATGAGTGATACTTTGCCGATGGGAAATGGTTCCGGCAAATGTTCAATTATTTAGATTTGAGGAACTTGATACTTGTGATTAATCAACTTCATACTTGTGATTGAGATACTTGATATTTGTGATTGGCATACTTGATACGCATGATTGAATAACTTGATACTTGTTGATTGTTGAACTATGACTATTGGACATTGATTGTTAAGCCTTGTGATTTGCGTATTACAAGATATTAGGTTGGGATCAACTTCATACTTCTGATTGAGATACTTGATATTTCTGATTGGCATACTTGATACTCATGAATGAATAACTTGATACTTGTTGATTGTTGAACTATGACTATTGGACATTGATTGTTAAGCCTTGTGATTTGTGTATTACAAGCTGTTAGGTTGGGTTGATTTCTATGTAGGTTGTAGTTAAGGAGGTTCGGTTGAGATCAAAGGAGTACTTATATTATAGTTAAGTTTTTCCTTGTTTATTGGTGGTTAGGACCCGAAGTCGAGCCATGATGACGTCCACTACAACTCACAGTGATGACAAGCCTAAACCGAAGAAATAATAAGCGGAAGACACCATAATGCATAACATAACTAAATAAAGTAGAAAGATGAGAGTAAGATATATATATATATATACATAAAGGAGAACGATAGGCCCGTCTACGTGGTGCCACCACAAACCCGTATTCCCTTTTAATTATTTATTTCCAAAACTAGGCTTCCCTTTCATGAAAAGTTCTGAGTTTTCTGAAAACTTGTAACTTTTATGAAAAGTTGTGACTTTTATGAAAAGTTGCGACTTTAATGAAGAGTTGCAACATTAATGAAGATTTGCGACTTTTATGAAAAGTTGAAACTTTTATGAAATGTTGTGACCTTTCCGAAGGGTTGCAACTTTTCCAAATAGTTGTGACCTTTCCGATAAGGCACAATAAATATTTGTTTACACTATCCTTTGTTGTCTATAAATACAGGGATTTTCTCTAATTTTAATACAACAAAAATTCTAAACTTACTGACACCATTTATTATGTTATAGATCTTGGTATTTTTTTTACAGTTATAAATTTATGTTTATGTTATTATAGATAAATGATAAGATGTTATAATTTTCATTTTCCTTTACATTATAAATGTTCGTTACTACGTAATCTTGTATGTAAAATAATGTAGTATTTTAGTTTTAATGACTCATGGGTTTTACGTATTATTTTATAAATATATTTAAAGAAGGATCGTATCATAACACTAGATATCAATCCCTGGGAGCTTGTGTCACATATACAGAAAGTCATAAATATATACATAGAATTGACTATTCCAGAATACAACACGAAAGTCAGTACAAAAGGAGGAAAGCATCAAGTCTTTAAACTCTAGGAGCTCACCACAATCCAAGTGTAGGACAGCCATGGGAGATATAAACGTTCACTACTGAGGGTGGCTCGAACAGGGCGTTGTATCAAAAAAGATGCAGAAGTGCAGTATAAGTAACAAACATGGGGTACCCAGTAGGCATCATAGATCGACCTAGCTCAGAAAGATCAAATATGAATTAGAATCATGATGAAAATAAAAATGCAAGGGAAAGGTAGGGCTAAAAGAGCTAATAAAGGTGAACAAGAGAGAATCCACAATCAGCAAGAATACACACAAACCAAATAACCAGCACATCAAAGGAAACTCATGCAACACCACAATGTCAAACTCCAAAATAAGTACATATCATAAGCCTGAAAGAAATATCAAGTTTCCTGGAATGACATCTCAAGCATATCCATAAGCCAATAACCTAGATATGCTCTTTCAAAGGTTGTCCGTTATGGCACATGAAGTTACACATAACCCAAATATATCTATCAATGGGCCACCTCATATAATGCCTCCAGTTCATCTACAATGTTAATCGAAAGTAAACTATAGCCAAGCTTTTGGGCCGCCTTGAATTGTACCTCGGGCTGATCAGAGTATATGCTGCTTGAAGGTGTGAGAAAAAATGAAAAAGGACTTTTCACCACTTTATGAAAAATAAGTTCCAAAGACTTCCAACTCATTAAGAATAACCTCATTTATATATTGCCAATAAACCATTTCTTTGTCACATATCAAGCAAATAGATACTCCAAAGAAGTATAATCACAATCAACTCACAGAATATAGACAAAATCAGGAAGAATACCCATCACACCACAAAAGTACAAACTTGGGGCTCCTACTAGTCCGAGCTCACGTCCTTAGACCCAACAGTTTCATAAACAATCAAGGAAGAAGCACAACTCAAGGAATCCATACAATTATCCAAACCAATAAGAAAAATCAAACACCACACAACCCTAAGTTTCATGCCACCTAGAAGCAAGGTCTAAGGATACTACTCACACAAGGATTACCTAAACTAAGGCCTTCCTGACTAAAGCTTAAGCTAAACCAACAAACATATAGCCATAACTACCCAAGGATCATTAAAGCTCAATCAACCTAAGGGTTCATCCTAGATCAGGCGATACTACCCAAAGATACATGATCTAACTAAGCCATATATAAGAAACGGAAGTCATAACCTACCTCAAGGAAGAAAACTGCAAACGAACTACAATTTCGATGCTTTTCCCTTCCCGAGAGCCTCGGATTGCTGTGAAGCTATCAAGAACAAAATGAGTAAATTAATACCAGTCGAATGATACTCTTTTCACTAAGTTAAAAAAAGGATTAGAAATTGGGCCTAAAATAGCCCATGAATCGACGCTACTGAAAACAAAAAAGAAACTCGTCATATTGTCCTTATTGGGGTACGGATCAAATACCCAAAAGATGGGTGCAAACGGTACTCAGTTTGGACCTTGAATGGCCAAATTATCTTATTTTATAGTTTATAAATCAAGGGATCTGAGGTCAAAAATGAGATTGAATTACGAAATTGAAGGCATAAAAGTGTAGAGAAGTGGGAGAGGAAGAAACAAACTTTGGAGCGCCAAAAAATGGTCAATAAATTCCCAAAATTGCCTAACTGCGTGCTCTCCAGAGTTGGTTTCTTTAGAAGAAGGATAAATAAAGAATGGGAATATAATCCTAGCGATTTTCGCTAAAGCATGTATTTGTTTGCTTAAGTGAACATCACATAAGCGGCCAAATGATCGCTTAAGCGAACCCCGCCTAAAGAGGCACCCTTCACGTAAGAAACCACTTGTTCGCTTAAGCGACCTTTGTAAAAGCCAAGGTTGCATCACTTAAGCGACCGTCACCTCTTTGGTGTCCTTTGCTTAAGCGGTGCCTTGGTTTTTTATGTAGACTTTGCTTAAGCGGCCAAGAGTTCGCTTAAGTTATCGCACCAGAGATAAGCAAAAGTCAAAGAAGGCCCAAGGGTCCAAATCTTTGAAGAAGGCCTTGAAATTCATTTGGAGTCCAAATGACGCTAACCAAAAGTGCACACCAATTTGAAACAACATTTCGGACTCAACGGGATCAGCGAAACAACCATCTGAGGTCCTCTCATCCAAATGCTGACCAAAGTCAACACTTTGACAAAGAAACAACACAAAAACTCCAAAGGCTAAAAATACACACCCCGACACCATCGGGAATTAAACCAAAGGTCATTCTAGATCAAACTCAGCATTCCATAGCTAATTGTGCTGATGAAATTTAATTCTGAGCACATTTACCAAGAAAGCTGCCCCAAGTTCAATATTGAGCAAAACTAAAAAGCTGAAACACTTAATTGCACCAACTCCAAACGAAAGTCTGAAAACCCAAACCAATCATTAAACTAGACCAGAATGGCCCTTCTTGAGCTGATGGAACTGAAAGAATTTCGATTCGACATTAGAATATCTGAATGTTGACTAAAGTCAACTCCTCCAAGCTTAAAGCTTCCAAAACTCAAAACCTTCACTGAACTCAACCAACCACCTCAGGCCGCATGCCACCAATCCAAGCACCACACACAAGCTACACAGAAGCTAAGGGAAGGAATAAAACAGGAAAAGCACACAGAAACACAAAAATTACCCCGAGGGTCACTATAACAAATACCACTAAAAGGACGTTAATAGATGAAAGTAAAGTGTAGGAAATACCTGAAGTATAAAAAAGATGACGATAGCAGGTCCGCATATCAAGCTCGTTCTCCCATGTAGGCTTCTCGATCGGATGGTACCTCTACTGAACCTTCACTAACGGGATCTCCTTAAACCGTAACTATCTCATCTACTTGTCTAGAATGGTCACATTCTCCTCCTCAAAACTCAAAGTCTCATCAAGATAAACCAACTCCCACTAAAACACGTGAGACTCTTCAGATACATACTGCCTTAATATAGAGACATCAAAACATAAAATGAACAC
Source organism: Solanum raphanifolium (assembly GCA_036250405.1). Classification (NCBI taxonomy): domain Eukaryota; kingdom Viridiplantae; phylum Streptophyta; class Magnoliopsida; order Solanales; family Solanaceae; genus Solanum; species Solanum raphanifolium. The sequence continues at coordinate 43,652 of JAJOOE010004104.1, forward strand.
TGGAAAGACTTGGAGACATATATCATAAGGTACGTCTCCTACCCACTTAGAATCTCGAATGGACTGATAAACCTGGTGATAAGCTTACCCCTCCTCCTAAACCTCATCCTCTTCATGCGCGAAACACATAATAACCAACCATGAACTCAAAAGGTCACAGCCTCTAATCCAGATAGCTCTTCTGCGTACTCTAGGAAGTACAGAGTCTCTCCTTGATCACACATATGCTATCCATGGAATCTCTCAATAAGTCGGTGCCCCATGGACAAACCCCACAAGAAGCCAACCAACCCACCGGAGAACGACATCTTCTACCATATCATGCTTCGAATGGTGCCATTTGGATGGTCGAATGGTAGCTATGATTGTATGAAAACTCTGAAAAGCCAAAGACTAATCCCACTTGCCACAGAAATCCATAACACAAGCACGTAGCATATCCTTTAGAACCTTAATAGTCCTCTCAGATTGGCCATCGGTCTGATAGTAAAAGTTTTTCTGATCTAAAAACTAAGTACCCAACTTCCTCTAAATAGACCTCCAATAATGGGAAGTGAATTAAGTACCACGGTAAAAAATGATACAAACCGGCACCCCATTAATTAAGCATAAAATCTGTCTAAGCTAGATCTGAGCCAACCTCTCTAATGTGTAAGTACTCTAAATCGCTAAAAACTATGATGACTTGCTTAATTGATCAACGATGAATCAAATTGAATCTAAACACTAAAAAGAACGCGACACGCCTACCACAAAGTCTATGGCTATAAGCTCCCACTTCAACTTTGGAATGGGTAGCCGATGATTCAAACCACATAGTCTTTGGTGCTGGTACTTCACCTTCTGATAGTTCAAGCACCTAGCCATAAAAGTTGGCCTGTCCTGCCTCATTCCACACCACTAGTAATGCCGCCTCAGATCACGATACATCTTCGCAGCATCGGGATGAATAAAATACCTGGAAAAAAGAGACTTCTATAGAATCAACCCAACTAACTCATCAACTCTAGGAGCAAAAATACAGCCCTCAATCCTCAAGATGCCCTCCAGATCTATCGCCTTTCTTGCCTCGCCGCTAGGAACCTTGTCTCGAATCACCCTCAACTGTAGATCATTAAACTGATATGTCTCAATCTACTTTAGCAAGGAAGATCTAGCCTCTACACAAGCAAATACTCTAGCCTACTCAAAAATTTAAAGTCTAACCATCTTATTGGCTAAAGATTAAATGTCCAAAGTCATAGGTCGCTCCTCCAAGGCTAAGAAATCCAAACTCCCCATACTCATTGCCTTCCAGCTTAAGGCATCTACTACAACATTAGCCTTGGCTGGATGATAAAAGATGGAGATGTCATATTTCTTCAATAACTCTAATTACCTGCGTTGCCTCAAATTAAGGTCCCTCTGGCTCAAAATGTACTGAAGACTATGATGATCCATGAATACCTCGCAATGAACCCCATACAAATAGTACCGCCAAATTTTCAACGCAAAGACTATTGGTGCAAACTCAAAGTGACGAGTAGGATAGTTCCCCCCATGAAGATTGAACTACTTGGAAACATAAGCAATAACTTTACCCTGCTACATCAAGACACAACCTAGTCCCACAAAATAAGTATCATAGTAGAACGTAAGCCCCTAGTCCTCAACATGAAAAGTAAGAATTAGCGCTGAATTCAACAAGTCCTTGAGCTTAAGAAAGATCGCCTCACATTCATTTGGCCAGTGGAAGGGAAAATCCTTCTGAGTTATTCTTGTCAAGGGCGCTGCAGTAGAATAAAAATCCTTAACAAAGTGTATGTTGTAGCCTGCTATCCCAAGAAATCTACAAACCTCAGTAGGAGAAGTAGGCCAGACCTAACCACGGATTGCCTCAATCTTTGCCAAATCCACCATCATGCCATTCTTGGATACTGCGTGCCCCAAGAATGCTATAGACTCAAGAATACACTCACATTTAGTGAATTTGGCATACAAAATGTGCGCCCTCAAGGTTTGAAGTATAATCCCCAAATATTGCTCTCCATGCTCCCTACTCCTAGATTAGACCAAGATGTCATCGACAAACACTATAAATAATGAGTCAAAATAAGGCCTGAACTTGTGGTTCATCCACTACATAAATATTGTTAGGCATAAGTCAACCCAAAGGACATGACTAAGAACTCGTAATGGCCATATTGAGTCCTAAATACAGTCTTAGGAATGTCCGCCACCTTAATCCCCAAATGGTAGTCGCCTGATCTTAAGTCAATCTTAGAGAACATTCTTGCACCATGAAGATGGTCGAATAAATCATCAATTTGTGGCATGAGATACTTGTTCTTGATGGTCACATTATTTAGCTGCATTTAATTAATGCACATTCGCAACGTGCCATCCTTTTTCTTTACGAATAGGACAGGAGAACCTCATGGAGATACACTCGGTCTGATGAACCCCTTTCCCAAGAGGTCCTGCAGTGTCTTCTGAAGCTCCCTCAACTCTGCTAAAGCCATCCGGTTAGGCATTATAGAAATTTGTTTTGTAGACAATTTCCACATCAATTCCTAAATTAATATCACAGTTAGGAGGAAGACATGGTAGATCATTTGAACATATCAATAATCATTTTAACCACAGGAACAAACTAAAGAGGAGGAGTGTTGGCACTAGTATCACATACAAAAGAAAGGTAAGATGTAACACTTCGGTCTTAGATAGGGCTAATTTTAGAAAGAACTAAATTTGAAATACCCAAATTTAGATTTGTGCAAGTTAGATTTCAATTCTGAGTTCTAGGTGAACTTCAAATGGCCATAACTTTCACTACATGATCAGTTAGGTGGCCCATGAGATATCAAATGAAAAATATTTGTGTCTTCTTTCCAACGCCACCAAGTTTGCTAAATTTTGAGTTCAGATGAGAGCGATATGCCCATTTGATCTCAACCTCTCTAGTTAAGGAAATTTATCCAAATTATGGAGGCATATTTTGGTCTATTCCTTACCCCTACTTAGTGCACACGTTTTTCCACCCAAATTAGCCGTCAAAGCTGATTAAAATTAGTTTTCACTAAAGTCTAAGATGTTTGGAAGGTTAGGGAAAAGATCAAAGAGGAGAAAATGGAGAAAATCTTCAAGATTTCAAGATTTTCTTGGGATATTTGAGGGTTTTCACATGATTTGATTCTAACGAGGTATGTGAGTTTACATAGTGTTGAGTTTGTTCACCCACACACCAATCATGAGTTTCTTTTATGAATTTCATCGATATGATTTATTATATTGAGTTTCTTGATGAGTTTGTTGAACTTTTTGCGTCATTCTTTCATATGAGGTTTCGTTGAGTTCTTGAGATGAGGATATTGTGTTTGAGTATTATTCTTCAGTAATTTTGAGTGTATTCTGTTATGATTGTGTTGGGTTTCTGTTTCCAAAGGAGTTTGAAGGAAATTATTCTATTCTACATGAGTTAGGGCATGAGATTGGGAAAGATAATTCATAAAAATTCTGGGAGGGGGCTTGGGGCGGCGCGCCACCATAGCACCTGAAGTATGGCCGAGTAGTTTTGGGCTTGGTGTAGGGCGCCACTTAATGCGCCAGGGTTGGTGCCTCGTGCCACTCAGGGCGCCAGGGTTGCCAGGTCTTCTACCATTCCATCTTTTTTTCCACGTGTGTTCTCTCGAATCGTACATATTTTCTCTACTTGATATCCACACTTAAAATCATCATTAATCCTTGAAAAATCATGCATATCCAAGTTATAACTCTTGAATTCATAATTCAAAATTCAAGATAGAGTTAGTTTGAGAAGTCTTTTGCAATCTTTTTAACTTGTTTAACGACTTGAGTACTTAAGTATTAGGATGAGGAGAATTGAGTTCATGTTTTCAAAATGAATATAAGGGAACTAAGTATTCCCAAGGTATAGAACAATTCTGGAAGCGTGGGCGAGATATTGTATCATCATATAACTCATAGTGATGGTTTCGGTTAGAGAATCTCCCAAATAAGAGTAAAAGAGTTATTATTTTATTTTTAAATACATTGAGTTATTACCTACTATTTTAAAAGATTTCTTTATAATGCATCTTTATTGTTGGTTTTATATTGAACTGAGTTGACTATATTTGAGTTTGTGTATCTTTGAGGATCCTTAAGTTGAGTTGAGTACAGATGAGGTGAGTATGTTTCTTCATTTTTATCAGTTCAAGCTTATTTTTGTGCTTTAAAGTTCCCCTTTAATTCTAGTACATTCCATGTGCTGACGCCATTTGGCCAACATCTTTAATGATGCAGACAAAGCTAACCAGGGTCATCAACATGCGCTACGTTAATACCACTTGCAGTTCTAGAATTGCTTTTGTGACCCTCCTTACTTCTAGAGGATTCTCACATTTACTTTCAATAGTATTAGGATGTCGTGGGTCTTGTCTCGACTTCCATCATAATTATTAGAGGTTACACAGATAGGCAGTAGTAGTTGAAGAGTCTTTTTCTCATTTACCATGTTAATGCTTTAAAGAATGTGAGTTGAACACTTATGTTCATTTGAGTGTACTGAGTAAACTATTTTATTTATGATATCTTATGAGTTGAGATTGTTTTGTGATTTTTGTGAAGTAAGTCTTCCGCTGAGAGTTGAGCCAGTCCAAGGGTTTGCTTGGGGCCAATAATGGTTCCCGAGTGCAGATCGCGTTCTAGGGTGTAGGCTCGGTGCGTGACATAAGATAATCACCCCTTCTCTACCAACCCCTTCTGCGTTAGAAAAGTAATCACACCCCTTGGCATATAACTATCAGAAGCAGTCCATAGAAGAGGAGAAATACAAGGTATGCACAAAGTAACAATCTTAGAGAAACAATCCAAGATCACATGATAAGGAGATAATCAATCCATGCCTATAATCACATTGAAGTCTACAGTTTCAAACAATAAGGTCTACCAAAGATCATACCCCAGGATTGTCACCACACAAGCTCTATAAACCCGATCCACTACCAAAGAATCATCTCCGAGGGTAGCTACACACATAAACACAAACATAGGCTCATAAGCCAAATTCAATCACATGGCATAATAAGCAGACAAATACCAAAGGTAAACACCAAATGAAATAAATCATAAGCAGGTTGATGGGAGATGGAGATCGTACTTGTGATAATAACATATGAGGTCTCCGCCTCTGGGCTCCCCATAAAAGCATACATATGACACCATCCAGCTCGACCACCCAATTTCCCTGCCTGAGGACTACCTCTAGTACTCTGTGGACCACCCCTAGTACCCTGAACCGGAGCCCTAAGGGCCTGTCCCTACTGACCATGAATTACATTAGTAAAACCAAAACTGACACATGAATTACACTGTAAGGTGTGTTTCTAAGGAAGGAAAACATGTTGCATGAACAATAATTTCTAGAAAAATAAATGAGTTTCTTATTTATTTTCTTCTGTTCAGAAAAATACGTGATTGTGTTATTTTTTATTTGAGTTAGGTCCCGGTGGCGGGGGTAAAAAAATGGGTCGGTAATTTATTAAAGTCACATAACATTTTTGGAATATCAAAAATAAATTATTTTTTTCTTTTAATTTATTAAAATATATTTGGTAACATACATGATATAATAAAAATCATTAGTTAGACGACAGCGTATATATGCACCATTTGTTTTTAGTAAGGGGTATATCTGTTCTACATCAGAAGTTTAGAGAAAAATCTAGGGTTAAGACTAGTATAAATAAATTGTAAATACTTCATTTATCATAAATAACATACCTTAATCAATAGGGCTGATTACTACCTTCTTAATCCAAATCTCTTTTAAAGTTGAAAATCTAATAGGTCAACGCCAAATCTTCCTATCTTTATTACATGGACAGAAGAATCTGGTGGGGGATTTATTTTCTATTACTATTCTCTATAGTAGATTAGCCGGGGGACCTGAGAGGTGGTGGTTTATGCGACGGAAGATGTAAGCCATTCACATAGGATCTCTCTTATTTATATTTAGGAAACCCTTGTGATTCCCTCATGACGCGAGCCCAAATTTAGTCTGACAAATTGGTTTTCTTGTTGTACACTTCTCATTGTGAGGCCCATTGACCAATCATGAAAAATATCGTGAAAAACATACCTAGGCAGGTTAATGGACCTCACAATGAGAAGTCCACAAGAAAAAAACCAACTTGTCAGACCCAAATTTAAGCTCGTGACAAGAGAGAATCACAAGGGTTTCCTAACTAAAAATAAGAGAGATCCTACGTGAATTGCTTACATCTTCTATAGAATAAACCATCGCCTCTCATGTCCCCCAACTAATCTACCATAGAGAACTACAATAGAAAATAAATCCCCCCACTATATAATTCTATAGATGTAGTAGGGATAGGAAGATTTGGAGTTGGCCCATAAGATTTTCATCTTTAAAAGAGATTTGGATCAAGAAGGTAATAATCAGCCCTACTACTTGAGGTATGTTATTTATGATAACTAAGTATTTACAATTCATTTATTCTAGTCTCAACCCTATATTGTGCCCTAAACTAGTAATGTAGAGAGGATATACCCCTTACTAAAATCAAATGGTGAATATATACCCTGTTGTCTAATTAATGGTTTTTTCTTACCATGTATGTTAACAAATCTACTTTACTAAATTAAAAGAAAGATCCTTAAATTATTTTTTAAAATTCCAAAAATGTTATGTTACTTTAATAAATTACCTCATCCATTTTTTACCCCCACCAGACCTAACCCAAATGAAAAATAACTCAATCATATTATTTTCTAAACATAAGAAAATAAATAATAAACTCATTTATTTTTCTAGAAATTATTTTTCATGCAACACGTTTTCCTTTTTTCGAAACACACCCTACGTTGTAATTTATGTGTTAGTGTTGGTTTTACCAATGTAATGACACAATCATATATTTTATATTTAAATATAAAATTAACTACTTGATTAAACTTTAATGTGTATTTAAATCACTAAAACTATATTATTGTTTCAATTTATTTGTCTTAGTCACATATTTCACAAGTACAAAAATTAAAATTTATTAATATATTCAACACCATACGTGCTATTATCCTTTATAATTAAGTTTTGAATATGACATTTTTATCACAGTAGTATTTCACAATATTTCTTTAGTACTACTTCCCCGTTCTGAAAAAATGCTTGTCTCCCTTACTAAATATATTTGTCCTCTAAAACAAAGTAATTTATTTTCTAATTTTTTTATAGTGCTAATGGTTGTGCAATTTGACTCAGGTACATATTTATGTATTCAGGGGATGCATCTATTTCAAGAAGCTTTTGTTCACGTTGTAACCTTCCTGAGTCTAGCAAAGGGGAATTCACAACTTGTGAAGGTGGGTGTGTAATTTGGGTGGACAATGGGACTCACACGGAATGACCTACCTTTGTGGATATCCAATTAGGGAGTCCTCTACTTGCTAGTGATGGTGAAAACCTCAACAAAATCCCAATTCTTCTAAGTGATGACGATGAGTCTTAGAGGACTGTGAATTTTATGGGAAGAATTTTCTTGAAAATTTTAATTATCTTACGAATGAGCATTTGGGGAAGATGTTAAGAGTGGAAGGAAAAGAAGGAGGGTGGAGGCCACATGTGATTTTGGAGGTCAAGTACATCTTCCCTAATTTTATAAGTATACAATTTTGAACTTATTTGTTAAGTTAGTGCATCATAGGTAAAAAATCATATACTTACAAAAGGAGGGAAGATGTATGATCTCTCCAAATGGACATATGAACAAACTGAACAAATGAGTCAAATTTTTTCATCTAGAACAAGATGGTGCTTACTGATGAGTCCACAAGTTGGACTCATCTAGGGCTATATTTTAATAGAAATTGTGTCCTCAAATGCATATTTTATCTCAATATCTGATGAAAAACCTTACGTTTCAGGTATTTGGAGTTAAAGAGAGCATGGACATTACGTCGCAAAAAAGAAACTAAAAGGGCTAAAAAGAACAAAGAAATAAAGGCCTGAGGATCGCCGAGTTCACTTGGCAAGTCGCCGAAGGGTCTTACTTCGCCTTTTGTTCCAGTGTGCTGAGCCCTGAAGAAAAGGATCAAGTCGGCGGAAAAAGGGAGTAGTCGGCGCATCGCCGAGCAGTTTCGCAAAGCAGTACTATACCGCCCAATGGCCCAGAGCACGACGATGAAGAAGGTTGGAACGAGACGGTGATGAACTAAACAAAAGGGGGAATCGCCGAGTTGATCAGCGATTCCAACTAATGACGCCGAACGATCCGCTGCAGCACAAATCTGTGATAACTATAAATACGAGTTAGAGTTTTAGTTTTAGTGTGGAACATTAGAGTAAAAAAAAATTATTGTAATTTTCACTTTAGCTTTCATATTTTCTCTCAAGTTTGGACAGGTTTTGTGGGAGACTTGAAGAACGGAATTCATCTTCCCCAAACTGGAAGTGGGTCTTCTGTATTCTTCTTCCTTTGCTTAAATCAAGGTTTAATTTCTTATACCCATTTGATTTTTCTATCATTTTAGGTATAATTTATTATTTCTTGATGTGTGGCTAAAAACCCCCATTCTTGGTGTGTGATTTAGCAAATATGTGTTGATATTATTATTGGGTCTTGCTTGCTGATAGTTTAGATGCATTTTAATGGGGATTTCACCTAGTGGTTTTGGTCTAATTTAATGGGTTTGTAGTTGCAAATACAAAACCACACATGATTTTTCAGCTTGCTCGTGAGAGAGCTCGCGAAACCAAGACCGCTAGACTGATGGTCGAAGGAGTGGGTCGACATGAGGTTCAGCCCGAGACGGTGATCCCTAGTCCCATTTCCTAACACTCAGCTTGAGAGAATGAGTGGGGTAATGCGTAGGCTGGCCTTTATGTGAAAAATGGGTGTCTAAGAGAAACCCATTTGAAACGGGGTAAGTTGCCCGAAAGGGAACTTATTTCCCTCTAAATCTTATCCTAGTCACTATTATCTTGGAAATTTCCTATCGAAAGCATGTACCCAATGATTTATATCAATATATATTGCGGCCACACCCCAAGAACTTCTCCCCATACTTAAATTTTCTCTTATATTTTGTTGTTTTAACTATACCTGTGACAAACCCCCATTGATATTTGACACTTTGGTGTCACCCTCTTTAATTTACAATGTTTTTTATCGTTAATATTTACGACTATGATTGATTAGAACTTGATTTTACTTTTCTATTAATTCTCAAAACCACTCCATGTGGGAAGGATCCCATCCCTTGGTTGAGTTATATTACTACACGGGATCGTTGGCACTTGAACTGGAGTAGTGTCCTGATACATGAAGTTAAAATGGCGCCGCTGCCAGGGAATAGTGTTACTTGAGAATTTTTGTTAAGTTGAATTTTGTTCTTGTTAGTTATAGTTGAATCTACTCATTTTTAGATTTGGTTTCTGTGTTGCTATTTGAAACAGAGGAAATGAGTGTCAATGGAAGCAATGCAATGGCCAATCCCAAAAATGTAGCGTGAATTGGTATCTCCATCGTGCCATGACGTTAAATAAGGCGCTTCTTAGGAGGCAGCCCATGTTTTTATTTTCTTTCTTTTTATTTTTGAAATAATCGTGTGTTGATTGTGCAGGTTAAAGTGTGGAATGTGTTTGAAATGTGATAATTGGAGAGCCAAAGGTCAAGTCGGCGAATTGCCGAAGAGGTCGGCGAGCACGACCTAGACCGTCGTTGAACTGAAGACAATTTTAAATTTGAGTCTGTAAAATTCGGCGAGCCAAGGACCAACTTTGCGAATCGCCGACTATGTCGGCGATCGCCATCTAAATCGTCATAGTCTTGAAAGGAGCTATGGTCCTAGCACCACCGGTACATGGTCCTCCTCCCCTTTTTATAAAAAGGTTGAAGTCTGAGGGGCTGAGGACCATTATAGAGAAGAAGAGGTTTTTAATGATAGGGTGATAGACAGATAACCCAAATTTTGGCGCACCATAAAGGCCCGTAAGTTTGAGATTTTCACAAAACCCTGGGTTCCAATATTCCATATTGGGTCCGGGAATTCTACACCGCCTACGGAGCCCTAGTGCAACAAAGGAAGAAGCTGGCTGCTAAATTCAAGCCGGTTGGTTATGTGGTTGTCAGGGGAAAGAAAGTGTTGTGTGAGAGTACTAACATAAATGTTGTATTTGAGTGCACCGATAACAATGGAGATGCCTACTAGTACAGGATCAAGACTAAGTCCATGGAGAACATGAAAAGCTGGCTAGATCCTCTCATATGTGATGGCACTCCTAGGTGGTTTAAGGCAGGGGCTACGATAGAGAAGAAAGACCTCAATGTAGCAGCGAGACACTATTTGGCTTTATTAGCAGCGCTATCATGCCATCCCAAAATTAGTCTATTTTATGCCACAGAAAGGGGGCTTGTCTTAGCTCGATCATTGCACAAGAGCACATAAATATAAGTATGCTTATTGAGTAGGAGATGGCCATGAGGGCCAAACATCGCCAAACATCACTCCCCTTTTCGGTGCTTATCACCGAGCTATGCAGACGGGCTAGGGTGCCGCAGAATGAGAAAAAGGATGTAGAAGTGACTCCCAGCTCATGTACTGACATCAGGAAGACTAAGGCAGAGTACTTGAATGACGAGGCTGAAAAGAAGAAGGCAGCCCCGGTGGACTCTTTCGCGATTGTTGATATTCAGACACTACCTACAGAGGCAGTGTTGCCTACTCCAGCCCTTGGGCCTTTAGGTACATCTAGTGTTGTCCCTTCTGTTACTCCCAGTTACTCCACTGCTTCTTTTCTTCCTAGATCTGGCACTGCTGCTACTGATGGCCGACCGCCACTCACCTAGGCTGCATTACTACGGATGGGGCAAATAACCCATTCTGCGGATAGACGTGCCTCCAGACTTGAGTCCACCATTACTGTCATGATTGAGAGGGCCCTTGACGAAGCTGTGACACCTCTGAGTTCTACTATTGATTCCATTGTGGCAAATATAGTGGTGTCCGAGCGTGGCCAAGGGGCTACTGAGGAGGTGATGGCTCTAAAGGCCACTATTGGTGAGCTGAGCGGAGATATGTATCAGCTGAAGTCAACCGACATGTCGATGATTATCGGGACAGTGGAGATCCCTGATATGCCAGTTGATCCAGATATGGCTTCGGCTACCACCGTAGATGAGGTTCGAACTGAGGAGGTAGCTGCTGCAGAGTCTTAGGCTGAAACCCATGAGGAGCAGCTGGGTGTTGATGAGGCGGCTTCTTATGAGGGCCTTACAGAGATTGAGGAGGCCATGGTAGAGTTGGATGTGCAGATCTCTTTGGCAGACATTACTCTGGCTGTCCCTAGTGGTGCTAGTGCTGCTGATGTGACACCGTGCACTGATGTCCATGACAGATTGAGCGATTGTGTAGATATGATTTTCCTTACCTCCCTCTCTGTCTTCTTTATTGATTTTCAATATTTTGTTGCATTTGAGGACAAATTTCTTTTTGTTTGTGGTAGGTTGAAGTATTTCCATACCTACCTGTTGTGATTTTTTTATATATATTGGGTTTTTGTGTGTAAATTGTGTTTTGGCCATGTGTTGTGGATGTTTTAGCTTGTTGCTCCGTATTTCAAATGTAAATGGTTTTTGACCCTTTTGAAAATTTTGCCACTTCTTGATTGTGTTTGAATGTGGCTGTTCTTTTGAAAATTTGAGTATCGATTATGAATAATATCGATGACTTGAATAGTGCTCTCAATCGAACAAAAATGAATGTGCGGCTACGATGAGGCCAAATGAAGTTGCATAGGCAATATGTGAACTTTTTGCATCTCGTTGTGACTAGCCAATTATCGAATTGAGTCTCGTGTGATGAACATTGCACACTAGCGAAAGTGTGAAGTCTTGTTTGATATTGGTGCCAATTCCTTGTGTGATGAGCTTACCGTGAACCATATATGATGACACTTAGAATTTGCTCCGTTGGTCCGGTTGACTAAGCGATGCAAGCTCTTAAAATGATCTTAGGCAACAATTTTAAAGAGTGAAACAATTTGACATTATACCTCTTTTGTGGCCTGCCTTGTGAGTGTGTGAACTTTGCTTGAACACTCTTTGAGCCTTACCCTTTTCTTGAAAGAAACTTGAGCAATTCAGACCTTCCTTTATCCCTTTACCCATAATCCTCATGAAATGTGGTTTGTTTGAATAGCCAAGTTAGGCGAAAAGCCTAAGATGGTAGTCTGGTGAAAAGAGAGGTAAATCAAGAAGTGTGAAGAAATCCCCCTTTAGACCCATGGTTTTGAAAAAAAAGGAACCCCTCCATACAAAAAAAGAGAGAAAAAGAAAACAAGAAGAAAAAAAGAAAAAGAACGAAAAAGTTATGAAATAAAGTTGTGAAAGTGCAAAAAAATGGGGTGTCCGGCATTCCATGGAAAGAGAATAATGGGGTGAATTTTGAGCATGTATGAGAATGATGAAGAAAAGGAAAGAAAGTGATGCTCATACCACATTTCATGAGGATAGAGGCCACTGAGCCTAAATGACCATACTTTTACACTCAGCCCCATTACAAGCCTAGAAAAGACCTTTGTGATCTTGAGTGAGCTAAAACAAATGTTAGTTGGAACATAAGGGCAAACCTATGGGGGAAGTCATGCATGTGTTCATTTTTATTGAGTGTGAGAGTTGTATGGGATTCCAGAACTATAAAGTGTTGAACCATTGTGTGTGAATATGGAATCATTCTTTGTGTGAGGGCATTTAAGTACCTTTGTTGAGCTTGAACATGCATTTGAAGCAAGTGTTGTGAACTTGAGAATCTTTGGTAATGGTGAGTCACTACTTGAACCATTGAGTGCACAATTGATCCTTGCATGAGTAAGTTGAGTCTTGTTGTGTGCATTCATGATTGAGTCTTGTGTAGTACTATTTCAGACATCCTTTTTGAACAGCTGACCTTGAGTTTTACTTGAGGACAAGTAAAAGTTTAAGTTGGGGGTGTTGATGATTCCGAGATTTGGACTCATTTAGGGCTTTATTTATAATGATTTAGTGTCCTGAATTGCTTATTTTGTGCCAATAACTGATGTAAAACCCTTGATTTCCAGGTATTTGGATTGAGGAACAAAGTAACGACACTAATTTGCAAAAAAAATGAAACAAGCTGCAAGAATGAAGAAAAGTACACCTAGTGATCGCCAAGTCAACTTGGCGAGTTGCCGAACGGGCTCATTGATCGCCTAAAGTTCCAGTGTGCCAGGCCCTGAAGGAGAAAATCAAGTTGGAGAGAGAAAGAGGCAATCGGTGGATTGTCGAGTGGTTCCGCGATGCAGTGTTGGATTGTCCAAAGTTACTGACCTTGAGGATGTTGAAGTCCAAGGAAGAAGGACGATGGAATTGACCAAAGTACAGATCATCGAGATGATCAGCGAGCCCGACTTCCTGTGCCCAGTGACTCTTCGCAACACATTTTTGGTGACTATAAATACATTTTTAAACATTTAGTTTATGAGGAGATTATTATTGGATTTTGAATCCTAAGTTTTGGTTATTGAACTCTGAATATTGAGAAAAGTTTTCTATAGTTTTTCCTAAGCTTTGAAGAATTGAAGTTTTTCACTTTTGAGAAATTGGAAGTGGGACTTTGAGATTCTTCGACTTGGAGCATTGTAAGGACGAAATTAATCTTACCTAGTTGATGGAAACTCAATTTGGTAATGATTTTTATCTTTTTATGATGACTAGCTAAAACCCCAATTCTTGGAGTGTGATTGTGTGATTATGTGATTATAGGCTGATTTAGCTTATGGGTATTCCTAATTGTTAGTTAAAATGCTGTCTAGAAGTGATTTCAATCATTAATTGTGGTTTAATTTAAAAATTGTAGTTGCAAATGTAGTTCTACCTTTAAAACCAAGAAGATTGATTGATGGTCAATGGGTATTGGGTTGTCATGGGTTCAACTCGAGAGAGTGAATGCTAAACTCTTTTCCACACATTCAGCTCGAGAGAGTGAATGGACTAAGCCATAGGCTGTTCTTATTTTGCATGCTTGTCGATGTTCGAGAGAAATTGACTTGATTTAGTGTAAATTGTTCAAGAGAAAGTTTACCTCCTTTATAGTCTAGCTTAACCACAAATATACAACTATTTCCTAACATTTGCAATTACTTATTTGTCTATATTAGCCTATAATCGAATCACATCCCAAGAACCCGTCTCATTATTGTTATCTCGTATTGTTTGCTTTTGTTGTAGTTTATAAATTCAAACCAAAACCCCCTTATTTGACATTCATTCACCCCTGATTTGAATTATGTTTTCATTCGATAATGTCTATTTCTATAACAGATTAGACCATATTCGTACTTTCCTATTGAATCTTAAACAAGTACCACTCCCTGTGGGATTCAACCCCAACTCATTCAGTTGGGTTATATACTGACTAGCAATTGTTCACACTTAGAATTGGATGATGTGTCTTTGAAACGTTAATCAGTAGGACATGTATCAGATTTACTTGCCAACATCTTCATAGTCAAGTTCATCACATCGGATTTGCCTAATACAATTTATATATCTTATATGATTTGTGAGTTATTCCATAAAAATGACTTTATGTAGTTCCCTCCGAGAGAATAGCAGGGGTGGGTGTCCAATAATGTGACACTCTAATTTAACAAAAATGTCATAATTCAAAACTTAATTAGAAAGGATAATATTGTGTGTTTGTTATTTGATTTAGTGATAAATTTTGATTTTAGTACTTGTGATATATGACTTGGTATATTTGATCTTCTACCAATCAAAATGTTCCTTTTAATAGGAAATATGATATTTGGAGTATTTCTAGATGTATTATCATCAAATAATGAAGTAATAATACAAGACACATGAATTATTAAACGATGAAACAGACTACCAAAATTAGACTCATATGTTCAGTTTGTTCACATGTGATTTTGGAAGTCAAGTGCTTCTTCGCTAAATTTTTAAGGATACAAGTTTTTTTCTCTCAAGCGCACTTTTTTTCTACCGCACACATGTTCTACCTAATATAAACTTATGGATATTTTTTCTATAGCTTTGCTATGACAATTAAACGGACATGGTCTCTAGTTTATATTTTGTTCATTCTTTAAATCATGAACGTATGTGTAATTTACAGGCTAACAAACCTCGATGAAGGCATGGAAGAAAATATCTCAGAGAGTCGCCAATACTCTTGGATATTTACGAGTTCCTTATGATTCTCTTGAAGACCGAGATTTGCCTTTTTATGGAGAAGAAACATTGTAGGATTTTGTTTTCCCAAATGTCAAAGAGACAATGTATCCTCATCAATGTGGAGGATGCATAATCTCACATCCACTTGGCACTAGAGAAACCCAACTCACCATAGTTTTTCATAAGTCATTTCTTAAGATGATTCCAAAGTGTTGGACTCTAATCATTTCTCTATCCAGTTTGCTTCTTAACTCTCCAGACGAGTTCCAGAAATGGGAGGTGAACATTCCCTTCTACATAGCAGAATGATGTCCACCTCCCATTATTAAACTCATCTTTCCAATTAAGAAGAAAATTGGAAGGAGCTATGGTTACAAGTCAATACTGTATGAACAACATCAGAAACGCCTGAAGACATACTATGGTGATTTGTGTTTTTCCGATGCTGGGTGGGTGTGAGATAATGCGTCTTCCATTAATTTTAGATAAGGGCTCTCTCAGCTTCTCAAGAGTTATATCTCCAACAATGTTGTTCCACAAGAACTCAAATCATCCATTAATAGGAGAATATTGGGGTGCAGAAGAATCCGAAACTCTGAAGCCGTCAACATCCAAGAGTGATGGTGAGCTTCCAAAATATTTTTTTATGTACCTCCCTCAAGTTCTTTGAGCTTGCAGATGACACAAGAATGTAAGAGTAAACCAGAAATATATTGTAGAGCAGTGTTTACAAAATATTTAAAAAGAGAACTGTTGGATAGGACATATGAAATAACTAGACAAATTAGTCCAATATGTTCATCTAGAACAAGACGGTGGTTCCCCATCTAACAGTCACTTTGTTATTTCCTTTTCCCATTCTTCTTTCTTTGGAGAAAAAGTTCCTCGTCTTCAAATTAGAATATTGAAGGAAGTGTTTGTTTGATAGAAACATGTTCCTTCTCTTTAGGAGGAGTGAGTTTATCATAATCATCAATAAAATTTAGAAACTTAGACTCTTCTCTAATTATTTTTAAAAGCATCAATTGAAGATTCAAATTTCAACTCATACTATGAGGTTGTCTCAGTAAACTCTTTGGATTTTTCCGTTTTCCTACACATGCTTGAGGTAGAAGAAACAACCTCATATGTTGCATTCAACATGGGAACAACCTCCTCCGTAGTGATAAAAACATCTGGATCACCGTCATCAAATACTTCCTCAACGGAAGTCTTATTTAGGAAGGACTCACAAGTTCATGTCTTTCAATTATTTTCCACATTTCTCTCATCACCTCTAGAAGGCTCCATCTTTCTTTCTTTTCTTCCATAACTAACATCGACAGAATTACCACTTTGACTCAACCTATTCCTCTTTTCTATTATCTTGACCATATCTTTCAGACATTGTTGTCAAATCATGTTCATTGAAATGGAGTCATCTCCTAATCATCTTCTGCACCTGAGTCAAAATACATAATTTTCGTTATCAATCAAATTGCACAAGCATAAATGTATCTTAAAAACATTCTTCGCAATCACAACAAGACTGAACTCTATTTACAAACACTAACCTGATTAAAGAAAACTTTTTTTATGTCAAAAAATAAAGAATCGAAAGCTTTGTATTTCTAAAACATTAAAAATAGAGTAAAAGAGTCAGATAAGTTCAAAGAAATCGAATGCATAGACACACTAATATATAGAATGAGATAGAGAAACAGAACAAAGAAATGTGACTTATATGAGCCTATTTTGTGTGAGAGAAAAACATTATAATAAAGGAAAAACTAAAAACTTGTGTAAAGTGTGTTCATTTTGTGACAGATCAAAATCATTCAACGAAGTGTGAATATTAAATCTTTCAACTGTGTCACATAAATTCACACTCAAAATTTCAAAATTTTGATGTGATATAAATTCGATTGTAAATAATATTATGTGTACATTCTCTTTTTATATAAGTAATGATGTGCATGGGAATTCTAAGAATAGGAATTTTTTTGTGTTTCACTCTAATATAGTTAGTACAACTTTTTTGTAAATTGTGGGACCCACCTTAGCTACGCCTTTTAGTTTTAATTCATATTCTTTAATTATAGGTTTGTCAAATTGAATGTCGTTTTTTGTGTAAATTTTGTAATAATCTTAAATAAAAAAAATTGACGGTCGATAAAGAAAAGTGCTTTATTTATGGGCATCCCAATAGGTGCCCTCACATTAGACTTTTTAGAAAAAAATGAGATGGTTATAGACGATTCATTCAAAAGGTTTCGTGTTATGTTTACCACATAGAGAAACTAAATTAACAACAAAATTAGTTTGAAAATTTGGTTGGGATTCCCCTTAGACAGACAGACATTCCGAGTAGATTATTAATATGTTAGAGGATGTGCCCAAGAATGTGTGATCGACTTTGGTGCTAGATGGGATCATAATTTTCCCTTAGCAAAGCTTTTTTACAACAAAAGTTACAACTCCAGTATTCGAATGACCCCTTTTGAGGCATCGTATGGCGGATGGTGTAGATATCTGATCGGTTTGATTGATTTGGCGGTAATGGATTCTTTAGATACCAACTTTATTAGCTACCCTATGGAGAAGGTCCGTATGATTTATGGTAGGCTATTGATATCCCAGGGGCAACATAAGAGTTATGTAGATTGATCAGATAGAGTCTTAGTGTTTATAGAGGGTAATAATGTTTGGCTCCGAGTGTTACCAATGAAAGGTGTGATGAGGTTTGGGAAGAAGTGCAAGCTTAGCCGTAGATTCACCGGACCTTTTGAGATATTGAGCCGAGTAGGAGAGGTGGTCTATAAGTTGGATTTTCCACCTAACTTATTAATTATTCATCATTTGTTTCATGTCTCCACGCTTCAAAATTATGTGCAGGATGAGTCCTATGTGCTTTCATTTGATTCGGTAGTTTTGGGTTCAGAATTTTCTTTTGAGTAGGATCCTATAGCAATCTTGGATAGGCAAGTCTGAAAGCTTAGGACAAAATAAATTGCTTCGGTTAAGGTGCAATGAAAACACAATTCAATTGGTCATGATTTTGGAGATGGACTATTAATTGCATACCGAATATCCCCTAGTTTTTAGGCTTCAGGTACTTTCATTTAATTTATGTTCCGACGAGTGATATTGTGCTATTGGGAAATAGTTTGATGAGTGATATTATGCCGATAGAAAATGGTTCCGGCAAAAGTTCGATTATTTTGATATAAGGAACTTAATACTTGTGATTGATCTACTTGATACTTGTGATTCAGATACTTGATACTTGTGATTGGCATACTTGATACTCATGATGTCACGCCCCGAGGCAAACCCTTTACGTAAACATGGGACCTATGATCACGAGTGACCCCAAGCTAATCATGAAGCTGACATATCATAAGCACACTGAAAGATAATTGAATAAATATACTATGCAGAAGAATAAATGAGTAGATAACTACAAGTGGGGAATACCTAATACTTGTCTGATTATATGAAATGTGCTAAGAATTCAATAAAAATTGAAAGATCAAACTCAAAACTAAAGCTGAATCTAATACTGTGTCTGAAAATGCATCTACTGATTAAGGTTTCTGGGACATGCCCCCAACTAACTCTAGAAAAATTGAAACAGAAAAAAAAGACTTAATATAGGAAACATGTCTATTGTCTTTGAAGTATAAGGACTTATCGTTGAAGCTGCCGAAGTGGAGATCAGGTACCGATCTATGTGTGATCTGAATGCTGAGTACCTGAACCTACATCATGAAGGGATGTAGCACAGAGTATGCATCATTGAGCATGCAGGATCCAGAATATAGTTGAACAAAATACATAAACTAAATAAAACATATTGAGCAATGATATAATGTGAACTAAATGTAAATGCTGAAATATATTGAAGACTGAGCTAAATGCAATGAGCAAGTAGTAATCCTGGACATGACATACTGAGACTGAATGCTGAGGTATAACTGAAAACCTAGTCAAATGCACTGAAGTCTGACAGTGGGAGCTACTTTTAACCAACATAACACCAGGTGAGATAAACGTGGAGTCTGATGCATACGCCCCATCGAGAGGACCTAATATACCTTGTCTGGTGTATAAAGGCATGACTAGCGTGATCACTAAATCTGATGCCTAATAGAGGGGACTTATAAACCTACGGGGGCATGTAGTTCTAGTACTATAAGGGTACGCTGAACCCTAGTCCAACTCGGTGCTAATTCTATTCCCAACTGGAATGTGTATAAACAACATATCTGAAATACTGGATAGCTCAATGTTCTGTCATGCAAATCATAGAATGCAACATTATAACTGAGAATGAAACTTTCATAACTGGAGCATGTATATCTGCTTAACTGACCTAGCAAGTGTAATTCATGAACTAAGAGAATCTACTTAACACTTTTCACGAACTAAGCAACGATTTCACGAAAACATGATAATTTGATAAACAATACTATAACACTTAATTCACAACAATTTTGCACGGTTGTAGAAACCCTAGGTCTAAACATGATATAGAGAATCAAGAATCTGTCTGAATTCTAGGGAGCTAGTTGATGAAAGGAACCCACTAGTGAAATCCCACATACATGGTGTCCAAATTCATGAAGAAATCCTTTGGATTTCGGGGCTTAAACTTGAAGAACACCGTTGCTTCATATTTAAAGAAATTGGTACCTCTTTCTGCTCTTTTCTTTCTAATTTGGATGATATTTGGAGAATAAGGGTTCTGGGTATGTCTGACTAGGGTATTAGGCTTATTCTGAGTAAAATGATGTAATTCAAGAATCAAATAACGTAATTTAAGTTCCTAACGCATAGGGGAAAGGACAAAAATGATCCTGACTAAATTCTGGCAAAGCCCATCCACGGAGGGAACGCAGCCCGACATTTGACCTATCAGCCATCGTTTGGGTTCGTCGTTCATGATCTACTAGACATGGCTTCACTAAAATGAGCATAACATTATACTTGGAGATGGTATTTTAGCAAACCCGGTGGTGTTGGAAAGAGGATTCAATTATCTATGATTTGGTAGGTCATGGGCCACCTAATTAGTTTTGTGCTAAGAGTGATGGCCATTTATAGTTGACCCAACGACAATTTCCCTCTAACTGGATGCTGACCCTCATCTACGGTCAAACCTACGGTCTGTAGGTCCAACCACGCACCATACTGGTCAATCTTGGGTGGGATCAGAGACTATAAAGATTTGGGCCTTAACAACGGAACCCAACTTACGGTCCATGGTCCCAGTTACGATCCGTGTGTGGTTCCATTGATACTGGCACCTATTTTTTGAAAACCAGGATTTTTTCTTAATTTTGAGATCCGAGGTGTTATATTATCTCCCCCTTGGGAACATTCGTCCTCGAATGAAGTCTAAACTATTTGAGTATGGAGGGAAGGAGATGCAATCCCTACATTAAGTACTAGAATCTTATATCTAACTAAACTGATTTCCAAGAACATGCAAATATGCTGAAAAATACAACTGGAGAAACATCATACTAAGACTGAATTTATGCAAGAGTGAACTTAGATATTGGAGAGGGAATATTACCTAACATTGAAACAGAATCGGAAGTAAAAGATGAGGATACTTTGCCTTCATGGCTGATTCTCCTTCCCAAGTAGATCCATGTACAGACTGACTCTTCCACAAAACATTCACTGAAGCTACTTCTTTATTTCTCAATCAAGAATTTCAACTAGTACCTCTTCATAGGTGAGGCTATCCTTCACAACCACACTCTCTAATGACACTATCGATGTGGGATCACCCACACACTTTTTCTACAAGGAAATGTGAAAAACTGGGTGAAATGCTGCTAGTTCTGCTGGCAACTCTAACTCATAAGCCACATTTCCAGCCCTTTTTGGGATTTTGTAAGGAGCTACATATCTCGGACTGAGCTTCCTTTTCTTTCCAAATCTCATCACTCAGTTCATAGGTGTAACGACTCGGAAAAAAATGATAGGTTAAGCAAGAGCCTATGACTTTGTGTTGACTTTATAATGAGGTTCTATGAGGGGTTTATATGTAATTTCGTTTTAATTGTGTAACTCCGACATTTTAAAATGAATAAGGAGAAGCTTGAAATTGGAAGTAGTCACTTTTGGAAAAATTCAGAATCTGGAAATTTGGTTAAGTGTGGGAAATCAGTGAGTTTTTGGCCAACTTTGAGCAGTCATAACTCCTAGATCAGGATGATCCAGGAGTAGTTCTAGTT
>JAJOOE010004105.1:0-68665 GCA_036250405.1 Solanum raphanifolium
TCTTTTATGTCTTTTTAGTATTGTTTAAGTTGTGTACGGGATTAGTCCCGAATTTGTACTCTAAAGTATTAGATGGTTATGAGACATCATGTATAAAGTCTAGAAAGTCTTCCGCTTGCTATATTTTTTTTTTAATGAAATGTCCTCTTAGTAAAGAAAGTTTTTAATTCCTTATGGTTTTTAGTGTCTATGCGATGAATGAATGCTAAGAGGCTTGTATTAGACCTCTTCGAGGTCGAGTACGCCGGTTACGACTAGGGGGTGCTCCCGGGTCGTGACATTCACTTTCTAAGTGAATCATTAGTTCATACACAATTCTTGTCAACATGTACAAACCCTCATAATTTTCCCTTCAAGGGCAATGAATCAACTCAACCCAAACATCTAGAATTAGCACATTAGATAAGGGGAATATCAAGATTCAATAATACAATCAACATCTTAGTTATCTTAGTCATGTTCATACATGGGTGTGTATGTGTGTGTGATTGTCCTTCCAATGACACAACAACAACATTATCATAATAGACACTCTATTCTCAAAGTATTCATATACATGCACATAATATCATAATAATGCATACACCTCATATCTTGCATTCAAGGGTCATATTGAGTCAACACATCTAGCATTCAATACATGAAACATAGATACAACCATGCCTCAAGTAGTCCATTCACTTCATGGATAAACTCATGTGATCGTACTATAGGTCATGTGGGTGAAGTCTTTTCACAATAGGGCCATATACAACTCAACATACATAATGGCTTCCTTCTTAAAGCCTTAACACCATTAGTTTATTCATTTTAGCTTTTACTCTTAAAGCTCATCTTCATGTTACAATCCTTACAGTAAAGCAATGCCTCACATGATCATCATGTATACCTAATTTTCAAGGTAACCTGACCACATGACTCATTCTTTATCAATTATAGTCGTATAGGAGACATATAATCTCAATCTCAATACTACACAACCATGATCCATCATATAAGCCCTAATCAATTTGTTCATGTCCCCAAGCTTTACTCATAAGAAATTCATGTATATGTGATCTAATCTAGGTAAATTCATCAAGAAGTTCATCAATCTTAGAAGGTCACATCTAAACCCTCAATTTGCCTCTTTCATGACATAACCCTACACTATATCAATTTCATCATAAGATCTTAGGTTAATCAAATATACATGTACAATTATACTAAAATGATGCAATATCATCATAATCTACTCACATCCAATCAATTGGACCAACTTGCAAGAACATTCATAATGTAAAGAAAAACCACACCTAGGATTGGGGAACTCGTGGATTCTTGAGAAATTCAAGTTAAAATCATGTAAAATCGGTAATACATTCATAAACAAACATAATTAAACCTTTAAAATCAACTTTGAAAGGAATCCATGGGGTTGAGTTGAAACCCTGCCGATTTGGGTTTTCTAGATTTGAGATAAAAGCTTTTGAAGGGACTCCTTGGGTGATAGCGATGAAAACTCCCATACCTTAGGTGTAGAATCCAACCAAATTCATATGAAAAATCACCCTTATTCAAGCTCTAACTTGGTCTCCTTCTTTGTTCTTCAATGGGGGTTATAGAGAGAAGACTTTTGGAGAGGAGGGTGTTTTGGGATTTTGTTACACCCCGTAGAAACTAGTTGGACCAAGTTAGGATCTAATGGAAGCTAGTAGGAGATTTTAGAGCCTCACATGTTAGTTTATAGTTGGAAACTTGTATAAATGATGAATTATGGCTTTTTAAGTTAGTTTGGTGATTTTAGAGGTCAAACGTCAAGAAACGACTATAACGTCCGGAAACTAGTCATTTGAACTAGTGTGTTCTAGTGTCTTGTCGTTGAAGTTTGTTGTGTTGTTTGAGGACTAAAAGTTGTACAAATGGTTCCCCTAATTATATGGACATGTTTAAGGGTTAAACGTTTGGGTATGACTCCCCAAAGACCACTCGAGGTGTCCTTGAGGAGGACCCCAAAAACAGTCCACTAAAGCAGCCTTTGGTGGTCTACGGTTGCTATCTACGTTCAGTAGATCAATCCACGCCCCGTAGGTCATGGTTGTGGATGAGGACTTAGCCTAGGGAGGATTTCCTTCAATTATGTGCCCCAGACCCAATCTACGGAGGCACAGTACGGCCCGTAGACCCATCCATGATCCGTGGATGGGCAATCGTAGATGCTGCCAACTTTTGGAGTATTAATTTTAAGTTGATGATTTGAAGTTTAGTTGGTTGATTGATTAAAGGATTAGGGGGTTGGTTATTTAGCTATTTAATCACCCATTTAAGCTAAAAAGACCCTAAATTAAGTCATGGAATCGTTTGGGACCAAGACCCCCAAAACAGTTCACTAAGACAGTTTTGAGGTGACCTACGGAGGGCCATTGACGGCCAGTAGGTTGGTTGACTCCCCGTAGGTCAAGAAAGTAGGTCCATACTTAGTTTTTTTAGAGGCCTGCAGCATTTAGACTCCCAGCTTCAAACCACGAGACCAAACCATGGACAGTAGATCAATCTACGGTCCGTGGACGGCCAAACGTAGATGCTGCCAGTTTTTCAGCATGGTTCATGTTCTTGTCATGTAGGGAATAAGCCTTAACCGACATAGACAATGTGAGCTACATGGAATCTGGTGTCATGCCCCACACCGAAAAGAGGTGTCCTACTTGCCTAAGGTAGAACTAACATGTTTAGCTTATATGTGTATCCACTAGCTAAAAACCTATGTGGGCACATAGTTATGGGATAGAGAGATTGCTTCTAGAAACCCCACCTATTGCATTAAGGGGAGAGCTTCCATCTCATGAGTTTACTTTAGATGACCCGGCCTATTGCATTCATGGGAGGGCCTTTACCTAACTTTCCATATCTACTCGGTGCTAGGCATAATTCCCTTTAATATTAATGTTAAGCCTTTACTTAAGTTCATTACTTATGGAAGGGTGACTTAACACACAATCCAATACAATATCATGGTAGCTCATTGATTCATTAGGTGGGAATAGTCTTTGAACCTTAGAATCATTAAGATTTGAGTAAACCTTTCACATCATATTGATAGTGTTAATGAGAATAGCCTTCCAATCATCACAATAATATTATCATATTCCTAGACAATTCATGCATAATCATGTGTAAGGGTAAGGGGAAAATAACCTTTCAACAACTACCACAATTACACATAGTCATATGATCTTCACTTACTAAGTGAATCATGAGTTCATACACAATTCTTGTCAACATGTACAAACCCTCATAATTTTCCCTTCAAGGGCTATGAATCAACTCAACCCAAACATCTAGATTAGAACATTAGATTAGGGGAATATCAAGATTCAATAATACAATCAACATCTTAGTCATATCTTAGTGATGTTCATGCATGGGTGTGTATGTGTGTGTGATTGTCCTTCCAATGACACAACAACAACATTATCATAATAGACACTTTATTCTCAAAGTATACATAAACATCCACAAAATATCATAATAATGCATACACCTCATATCTTGCATTCAAGGGTCATATTGAGTCAACAGATCTAGCATTCAATACATGAAACATAGATACAACCATGACTCAAGTAGTCCATTCACATCATGAATAAACTCATGTGATCATACTATAGGTCATGTGGGTGACGTCTTTTTACAATAGGGCCATATACGACTCAACATAGATAATGACTTCCTTCTTAAAGCCTTAACACCCTTAGTTTATTCATTTTAACTTTTACTCTTAAAGCCCTAGGAGTCATCTTCATGTTACAAGTCTTACTCTCAAGAAATGCTTCACATGATTATCATGTATACCTAATGTTGAAGGTAACCTAACCACAAGCCTCATTCTTGATCAATTATAGTCATATAGGAGACATATAATATCAATCTCAATACTACACAACCATGATCCATTATATAAGCCCTAATCAATTATTTCATGTCCCCAAGCTTTACTCATAAGCAACTCATGTCTAGGTGATCTAATCTAAGGCAATTCATCAAGAAGTTCATCAATCTTAGAAGGTCACATCTAAAGCCTCAATTTGCCTCTTTCATGACATAACCCTAGACTATATCAATTTCATTATAAGATAATAGGTTAATCAAGTATACATGTACAATTATACTAAAATCATGCAATTTCATCATATTCTACTCACATCCAATCAATTGGACCAACTTACAACAACATTCATAATGTAAAGAAGAACCATAGCTAGGATTGGGGAACTCATGGATTCTTGAGTAATTCAAGTTAAAATCATGTAAAATCAGTAATACATTCATAAACAAACATAATTCAACCTTTAAAAGAAACTTTGAAAGGAATCCATGGGGTTGAGTTGAAACCCTAGATATTTGGGTTTTCTAGATTTGAGATAAAAGCTTTTGAAGGGACTCCTTGGATGATAACTACCCAAGGATGAGAAATCCCATACCTTAGGGATAGAATCCAACAAAATTCGTATGAAAAAGCTCCCTTCTTCAAGCTCTAACTTGGTCTCCTTCTTTGTTCTTCAATGGAGGTTCTAGAGAGAAGATTTTTGGAGAGGAGGGTGTTTTGGGATTTGATTGGGGTCTTGAAATATAATGAATTAATTAGGGGTTTAATGGAATAAAACACTTTATATAAGTCTATTAAAATGAATTAAAACGACTCCACATTAATATAATTAAAATAGGAATTTACCTTAGGACCCTTTAAACTAGCCGACTTTGGGCAGATTGCAGTGATGACCTACGGCCAACACATATTGGGAGTAGGTCAGCTCATGTCCCATACTGGTGGGGCGTAGGTCGAGCCTGCAGCTCCTTTGGTTTCCCCGTTGACCCACGAACCACTCCCACGAGGCGTAGACCACCCTATGGGGCGTAGGTTCCATCCGTGGGTCACTCATTTTGGGCAGAATTTTTGAAATATGGTAGCCTTGGGGTTTAGACTTTAGGGTCCTCCTCAAGGACCCTTGGTTTTTCCTTGGGGGGTCGTACCTTGATGTTTAAACCCCTTAACCTAAACTCGGGAAGTCATTTTACACTCCTAAACCCCACATCAAACTTATCAACACACTCGTGAGGCTCTAGTTTCACCTACTAGATTTCCGGGTCGTTACAAGTTAGTACCAAAACAAACCAATAACACACTTGAAAAAAATTTAGAACAAGGAATGAGACAAAACAAAAACTGAAAAAAAAAATGTTGGACGATAGCAGCAGTGACCACCTACGGTGGGTACCTACAGTTTGTGGATAGACCTACGACCTATGGGTCCCCTCCGTAGGTCAGAGTCCCCAGAAGTTGGGTCTCTGATGGGAACCACGAATGTACAGAATGGTTCGTCGATGGAACGATGGAACATAGTCCACCTCCGCGGTTCCACACTTAGTGATTAATTCAGGTGGAACAGACCCATTGACCCGACCTTTGGTCCGTAGGTTGACCTATGGTCTATGGACGGGGTCTCGCGGTTTAGGTCTATACTAGGTATCAGACTGCCTCATTTTTTTACCCATATTCGCAAGAAATTAACCCATCAACCTAAGTCTAATCATGCATTTCAACACAATATGTGGTAGTTTGTCATCCTTAGGGTTTCCATTATGCACAATTTTGACTTTTACAAGTATTCAACAATGGAGAGTGTGTGATACAACGAACTTCTAGACCCTTTTTGCTAGCCGTTGACACCGAACCCAAACAATGGAATCATTGGGGAAGTGGGGATGAGGAATTTGGAAGAGGGAAGAGTGACATGGGAATTTGGGGAAGTGAATGGGGAGTGATTTGTGGGATTTGGGAGTTAAATGGATTGATTTTGTGAAAATAAAGGTTGAGAAACGGTTGGGAGGGAGTTTTGAATGTGGGGGATCAATAAAAAAATAAAAGATTTTATTTTAAAAGGTGTCCGGGTCGGGTCGGGCAAACCCAAGAATCTGGACCCACGAGACCCCGTTTACGTGTCGTGGGCGACCTACGGACCGTAGGTCCAGTCCATAGGTCACCCTTACACTTACAAATTTTGAGGACTTACTTGGGGATCTACGGGCACCATTCACGGTTTGTGGATGGACCCACGGACCATCGATAGGGTCCGTAGACCTCTACACAACCTGTTTTCTGCACATGTAGCAACCATGAGGTCTTTCTTTTTACATTTTCTGGACACTTTGTAGACACGAACCCTAATCTATATCTTGCCAACACTAAAATAAAATAAAACACCAATCTAAATGTCACGCCCGAGCCGACCCTGCTGAACCATTTGCTACTAGTGCATGTCAGCCACACACAATCAAGAAAACAAACAAGTATATCTCGGCTTAAAACTAAGCCCTCGGCCGGCAAGGCCCTTGTTAACTGATCTATAAAAGAAACAGCTACTCCCAGGAGATCATATAAATAAATAGACAACCAGCACAAAAGTCCTGATTGGGCCGTCGAGGTCACCATGATATCTATACAAAAACTAAAAGCATGTATATATCAATACAATACATCAAACAACTCACAAGCTTCACCAAACCAACAACATAGACAACTAGCACAAAAGTCCTAATTGGGCCGTCGAGACCTTAAAGATATATACAACAAAAGGTAACAAACCTCCCAACTCTGGCAGCTCCGGAGGAAAGGGGCGAGCCAATCGAATAAAAGTCAATCTTGTTGCTGAGGAGGTCTACTCATTCGTCGGTCAGGACATGTATGCATGAATGCAGCACCCCCAAGCAATGGGGCGTCAGTAAGAAATAATGTACAGAGTATGAAAGACAATAGAATATGCGGAGGTATCCTGATATACTAGAATAATTTGATAAATAAATCTAGGATAAGATAAGTGTAGTGGCCTGCTCCTAAATCTAAACTTATCATAAATAATCAAACAACAACCTAACCAAGCTCTCAATAAGCTCGGCAAGTACAAACAACACACAAGACCACCTACTCAGTCCCCCATAAGCCTAGAAGGTGCCAATCAGTCTATATACCCCTATCTGTAGTCCCCTAGCCCCATAGGCAGTCACAAAGCCCTCTTAGGCAATAATATAGCCCTGTAGGCAGCACATAGCTCTATTAGGCATCAACATAGCTTATAGACAACTCAAAGCCCTCTTAGGCAACAACATGGCCCTGTAGGAAGCACATATCCTTCTTAGGCGACAATATAGCCCAGTAGGCAACTCATAGCCCTTCTAGGCATCAATATAACCCCGTAGGCAACTCAAAGCCCTTTTAGGCAACCATATAGCCCTGTAGGTAGAACATAGACCTTCTAGGCATAGATCATATTCCTGCAGCTAACCATAATAGCCCCAAGGGCAACAATAACAATCCAATCGCTAAAAGAGAGCAATTTAGTTATAAGCAACCCATACAAATAGCCTCTAAGTCATATCCAACATAGGGACGCTACTAACTGAATAAGAATCCTGACAAGGAAGGATTATATCAACTCGAGTAGCCAACAATCAACAATAATGGCTACAAGTGTAACAAGGATAACAACCCAATTACATTGCTCCTAAGCGTTAAGGAAACATGTCGTAAGTATGGAATAACCTTAACATACCTTTCCAATTAATGCTCGAAAGACCATAGTTCCTTCACGAAAGTTGTTCCTTATGTCCTAAGCTTCACAATCACTATATATACACAGCTGAAATGCACCTATAAACAGTTCATAATTAATCTTAAATTGGCATATTTGCCATATTGCCCATGTTGTTGAAATATCCGTAGAAATTCATAAAAATAACCATAAAAGGGTCTTGAGACGATTACCTTAGTTAACCAAGTGTAAACCTTGAAGAAACACCAATAACTACAAATTTATATCTTCAAAAACTAGCTCCAAACGCAGCTAATAGGAGGGGAAAATGATTACGACATGTAGAGATCGTGTTTCTAGGCACAGGGGCAACCTTTAATGGTAGAAATCGTCAAAAACCAACCTTCATCATGCAAGAACTTCATAGGAACCATCTCTTAAGCTTTCTTTCTGGTTTGGAAGTGAAAACAAATGTTTGCATGGCTTAAAACGTTGAGTAAGCCGACATACCATATTTTTAACCCCACCAGGATTCTGCCCGGCAGTCCGTAGTAAAACTGTCATAACTTTTTATTCTGATGTCGGTTGAATACTGGGTTTGGTGCATTGCAAACTAGACGCATAGGCCTTCGATTTAATAGGTGATAGGTCTTCTAACTCTTTATATATTGGGAGAAAATATCCTTGACATTTGACCCAAATTTTAGAGAAATATTTAAAAAGGAACTTACGATAACTTTTGCCAACTTTTATTTTGCCACTTACCTAACTTCAAAACTTGAGATACAACCCTTGAACACTTAAAATATGACATACCACATCATTATTAACTTATTACTCACCCTTCTTGTCTTTCCACGAAGATACGAGTTAATTTAGACGTTTTGAAAAGTCGAGGTGTTACATCCTTCCCCCCTTAAAAACATTCGTCCTCGAATAAAAAAAATATGAGTCACACGATTAAGTCCTTAGGTGTTTCCAAAATTTAGGCAGAGTATCCTTTGGCATTGTCACTATCCAGGAACCTAAAATGCAAAAAGTTTAACCTAGGCGTCTCACATGATGACATAAACTGATAAGCAATATAGCTCCGCAATTATAGTGCGAGCAAATATACAACGACAACAACAATAATAATAAGCAACAATATAAAGAAATCATATAGGTATCTTACATCACTGCACCAATATGAATTGATATGCCATTACCCTAGGGTATGAAACAAGTGAGGATATTTGGACCTCATGCCATCCTCAGCTTCTCAGGTCACCTGTTCTCTATTCTTGTTTCTCCACAATACTTTAACCGAAGCCACCTCTTTGGTCCTCAATTTATGGACCTACCTATCTAATATGGCAACTGGAGTTTCCTCGTAGGACAACTCCTCTATGATCTGAACATCCTCAACTAGGACAGCCCGAGAGGGATCTCTTACGCACTTCCGTAGCATATATACATGGAAAACTGGATGAACAGATTCTAGCCCCGAAGGCAATTCTAACTCATAAGTCACTTGTCCTACCATCCGAAGCATCTGGTATGGCCTAATGAATCTTGGACTAAGCTTGCCTTTTTTGCCAAATATCATAACCCCTTCATAGGCGTAACTTTTAAGAATACCCAGTCATCGACGCAAAACTCTAAGTCCCTTCGTCGGACATCTGACTATGGCTTATGTCGGCATTGAGCTGTTAGCAAGCTCTCTCGTATGAGCTAGGCCTGCTCCATTGTCTGTTGTACTAAGTTGGGTCCAATCGACCCCGACTCACCTACCTCGAACCATCCAATGGGGGATCTACATTTTCGCCCATACAAAGCCTCATAAGGTGTCATCCCGATGCTGGAATGATAACTATTATTGTATGCGAACTCAATAAGAGGCAAGTGTTCATCCTAACTTCCCTTGAAGTCTAGCACCCACGCCCGTAACATATCCTCGAGCGTCAAAATTGTGCGCTCAGCCTGACCATCTTTCTGAGGGTGAAATGTTGTACTAAGATTAACCTATGTCCCCAGTCCTTTCTGGAAGGACTTCCGGAAGTTAGTGGTGAATTGTGCTCCTCTATTAGAGATAATAGATATTGGGACATCGTGTAGCCTAACATTCTCTCTAATATAGATCACTGCATAGTCTTCGGCCATAAAAGTAGCCCTGACTGGTAAGAAGTGGGCTGATTTTGTTAGTCTATCAACAATTACCCAAATAGAGTCAAACTTGCGACGCGATCGAGGTAACCCTGTAATAAAATCCATATTAATTGCTTCCCATTTCCACAAAGGAATGGCTATATCCTGAACTATCCCAACGGGTTTTTGGTTCTCAACCTTCACTTGTTGGCAGTTAGGACACTGTGCCACAAACTAAGCAACGTCCTTCTTCATCTTGTGCCACCAATAGATCTCCTTAATATCATGGTACATCTTCGTCGAACCAGGATGAATAGAATAATGGGAATGATGTGCCTCTTCCATAATCCGATATGGATGCCCTGCATCATTCAGAACACACAATCGACCACTATATCTAAGGACTACATCTCCTGCTATATCAAATGCTAAAGTCTATTGATTATGAGCCTTAGCTCTGAGCTACTCTAAGCTAGGATCCTCTTGTTGTCGTGATTTTACTTCTACAACTAGAGATGATACGGTTGTGTCCTGAATTGTTACCCCACTATCTTCTGCCTCTAACAATCTGACTCCCAAGCTAGCTAGCTGATGAAGCTCTCACGCTTCTCAACACCTAAATATGATAAAAATCCCCATAGATCTTCAACTGAAGGCATCAGCTACCACATTCGCCTTTCCTGGATGATATAAAATGTCCACGTCGTAGTCTTTCAGTAACTCAAGCCATCGATGTTGTCGCAGATTTAACTCTTTCTGTCGAAAGATATATTGAAGGCTTTTATGATTTGTAAAGATGTCAACATGAACGCCATACAAATAGTGTCTCCAGATCTTTAACGCATGCACAACTGCAGCCTACTCTAAATCATGGGTCGAATAGTTCTTCTCATGCTTTCTCAACTGCCTTGAGGCATATGCGATAACCTTACTATGTTGCATTAAAGCACATCCCAACCCAACACCAGAAGCATCACAATACACCGCATAGCCTTCTGAACCCTCTGGTAAAGCAAGAACTGGTGCTGATGTCAACCTGTCCTACAACTCCTGGAAATTATGCACGCAAGCCTCAGTCCACTGGAACTTAGCTGCTTTTTGAGTCAGCTTCGTTAATGCGGCTGAAATTGAAGAAAACCCCTCTACAAACCTTCTGTAGTACCCATCTAACCCTAAGAAACTATGAACCTCAATCTGAGTCATGGGTATGGGCCAAGTCTTTACGGCCTCAATCTTTTGTGTATCAACCGCAATGCATGCATCTGATACAATATGGCCTAAGAAAGCTACAGTGTCCAACCAGAATTCATACTTAGAAAACTTTGCATAAAGTTCTCGGTCTCAAAGAACCTGAGGACTGCTCGTAGATGATTTGCATGCTAAGCTTTTGAACGTGAATACACCAAAATATCATCAATAAATACAATCACAAACAAGTCTAGATACGGCATGAATATACTATTCATCAGGTCCATGAACACTGCTGGGGCATTAGTTAATCCAAAAGACAATGCCAAGAACTCAAAGTGTCCATATCTGGTTCTAAAATCTGTCTTTGGAACGTCTTTCTCCTGAACTCCTATCTGGTGGTACCCTGATCTAAAATCAATCTTTGAAAAACACTTGTAACTGATCAAACCAGTCATCTATCCTCTGAAGGGGATACTTATTCTTTATAGTTGCCTTATTCATCTATCGATAATCCATATACATTCTTAGTGAGCCATTTTTCTTCCTTACAAACAACATTGGGGCACCCCATGGTGAAGTGATGCTTATCGTGACCAACGACACTAACCTACGGTACGAGTGTCTACGATCGTCGATAATATAGTAACCCAACTAAAGGTTGGGGTTGTGTCCCAAGGGGGTGGTTTTGAGAATTAATAGAAAAATAAAATTTATTTCTAATTAGTCGTAGCTAAAGACATTAACGAAAAAAATCATTGTAAATTAAAGGGGGTGACACAAAAGTGTCAAATATCAATTGGGGGTTTTGTCACAAGTAGTAAGAACAACAAAAATTAGAAAGAAAATCAAGTATAGGGGAAAGTTCTTGGGGTGTGACCGCAATACAAATTGAGATAAATCGTTAGGTACATGCTTTTGATAGGAAATTTACAATATAATAGTGACTAGGCTAAGCTTTAGATGGAAATAAGTTCCTTCTCGGGAAACTTACCCCATTTCAAATGGGTTCCTCTCAGACACCCACTTGCCGCATGAAGACCAGCCCCACGCCTTACCCCACTCATTCTCTCGAGCTGAGTGTTAGGATATAGGACTAGGGTTCACCCTCTCGGGAACCTCATGTCGACTCACTCTTTAGGCCATCAGTCTAGTGGTCTTGGTTTCGCGACCACCCTCTCGGGGAAGCCGAAAACACATGGGTGGTTATGTATTTGCAACTACAAACCCATTAAATTAAACCACAACCACTAGGTGAATTCATCATTAAAATACATCTAACCTATCAGCAAGCAAGGCCCAACAACAATATCAACACATATTTGCTAAATCATACCCCAAGATTGGGTTTTTAGCCACACATCAAGAAATAACAAAATACACCTAAAATGATACTAAAATGAAGTGGGTATAAGAAATTAAACCTTGATTTAAGAAAAGCAAGAACGATGGAGAAGACCCACTTCCAACTTGGGGAAGGTGAAATCCTTCTCTCTTCAAGTTTCCCACAAAACCCTCTACAAACTTGAGAGAAACTATCCCAAAAAGTACTATTCTATTATGGAACATAAAATAAATGTTCGAATCCCTAGAATTAATAATAAGTTTAGTATTTATAGACTTCAGAAAATAGTGCTGGCGGATCATTCGGCGAGGTTAGTCGATGTCACCGAATCACTCGACGACTTGCCCTTCTTCTGTTTCATCGCCATTCCATGCTTGCCTTCAACATCTTCACGTTCTGGACCATTGGGCGGTAGAGAACTACTTCACGGAAAAATTCGGCGAAGTACCGACTGCTCCTTTCATCGCCTTTTGATCCTTATTCTTCAGGGCTTTGCGCACAAGAACAAAGGGAGGAGTGAATCCCTTCGGCGAATCGCCAAGTGTGCTTGGCTATGCTCAGGCTTCAGCTTCTTCGTTATTTTCAGCCTTTTTGTTCCTTTTTGCGGCTAATTGTCCATGCTTTCAATAAAAATTCAAATACCTTAAACTTAAGAGTTTTCATCAGATAATGAGACATAATAAGCATTCGAGGACACTATTCTTATCAAAATAAATCCCTAAATGAGTCCAATTTGTGGCCTCATCAACACCCCCAACTTAAACATTTGCTTGTCCTCAAGCAAAACTCAATTTCAGCAGTTCAAATAGAATGTCTCAAATAGTGATACACAAGACTAAATCATGAATGTACACAACAAGACTTCAAACTACTTATGCGAAGATTCAATTGAGTAATCAAATATTCAAGTTGTGGCACACAATTAGCAAAGATTCTCATGTTCAAAATACTTTCTACTAATGCAAGTTCAAGCTCAATGAAAGTATCTAAATGCCCACACACAAAGAAGGATTTCATATTCAAACACAGAGGCTAATTAATTTAAGATCAGGAATCAAATGCAACGCTAACACACAAAAAGGGGAACGCAATGCATGGTTTCACCTATAGGCTTGCCCTTATTTTCCAATCGATCTACGGTTCGGCTCAGTCAAGATAAAAAAGGTCTTTCTAAGGCTTGTAATGGGGTTGAGTGCAAAGGTATGGTCATTTAGGCTCAATGACTTTATCTTCATGAGATGTGGTATCCTCAAGGCATCCTCTTCTTTTCCTTTATCAATTCTTTTTCTAATGCTTCTAAGTCATCTTTTTATTCACCTCCATGGATTGCTTGGAAACACAATATCTTTTGTTCTTTTATTCCACAACTTTTCCTTTTCATTCTTTTCTTTTCTTCTTTTTTTTTATATGGAGGGTTTCCATTTTTGCGCATCACCATGGGATAAGGGAGACTTTTCTTGCACTTCTTGACTTCTCCTTTTCCTTTTTCACCACACCCCCAACTTAGGCTTTTGGCCTAAGTTGGTTAATTACTAAACCACAAATCAAGAGGATTATGGATCAAGTAAGGTCAAGGGTTCATCAAGGTTCTTTCAAAGAAAGGTAAGGCTCAAAGGGTGTTCAAGAGAGTTTCACACGCTCACGGGTAGGCCACAAAAGAGGTATATGTCAAATTGGCTCACACTATTCAAAAGTTGGTTAAGATCATCTCAAGAGCACACCTTACTAAATCAATCAGACTAACAGGGAAAATTCTAGGTTTATTCATGCAAGGTTCAAAGTAAGCTCATCACACAAGGCATCAACACTTATGTCAAACAACACTACACACTTTCGCTAGTGTGTAACGGTCATTACAAGAGAATCAATTTGAGAAATGGCTAATCACAGCGCGATGCAAAGAGTTCACATATTGTCTTTGCAACTTCATTTGTTCTCGTTGTAGCCGCACATTCATGTTTGTTTGATTGAGAGCACTATTCAAGTCATTGGTATTGATCGAAACCGAGATTTGAATTTGTACAAGAACAACCACTTTCAACACAAGAGGTGGCAAAAATTTTCAAAAAATGAAAATTTTTCGGAAGGGTCAAAATTATTTTTCAATCAAAAGTAAAAGGAGCCACAAGCTCAAACATACACAGAAAGCAGTGTAAACACGATTTAAGCTCACAACCCAATATATAAACAAAACCAGAGAGTCACAAAATCACAAAAGGTGGGCCTCACCCCACCACAAATAAAACATTTGTCCTCAAATGCAAACACAAATATCCAAAAGTGAAATAAAGTAAGACAGAGATGGAGGTAAAGAGGGGGTCATGTCTACACAATCGCTCCATCTGTATGGGCATCAGTTCCCTGTGTAGTGGTCGAGATCTGGGAATCACTGCTCGGAGTCACCTCAGAAGGACCAGCACACGACAATAGGATATGGTCATTGCAAATGAGTACCACATTTTTTAAAATAAATTCGGGGTTTTAAAGATTAACCTTTGATGCCGATCAAATGACTTTTTGTAATGCTAGGCAGCACCAAGCACTAATCACTGACTAAAATACTAATTTAAGGTAATAATATAGAAATCCAACCCCAAGCACTAATCACCGACTAAAATACTAATTTAAGGCAATAATCTAGAAAATAATACCTTTGGTGTGATTTTGGAGAGTTTGAAACGAGGGAAAGTGAGAGATTCAAAAATTTGACCTTTTCCGTTTATATAACCGTTCAGTTCTTGTCCATTCGGCGACATTAGTCGTACTTGCCGAACCACTCGGCGAAGCACCGAGCGGTATTTTATCCCGCCCTTTCTTTAAAATCTTTAATTTTTTGCGGGTAAAATCGGCTATCTGCATCGATATCGCCGAACAGGTTGGCGATGCGCTGAGCTGCTTTACGAGTTCATCGAGTCTTATAGGCTCTGTGTAGCACTAGCATTGAGCCCAATGGCGGATTTAACCGAGCTCACCAACCTATTAGGCGAATCGCTGAATGGACTTGTTGCTCGCCAACTTGAAATTTTCCACACTTATCTCATTTTTAACCTGCCACATTAACATACCATTATTTATAAAAGTAAAAGCTTACATTTACGACCATGGATTGCCTCCCAAGAAGCGCCTTATTTAACATCGTGGCTCGACGTAGGTTCTGCCTAACTCTTTGTTATTGGAGCTAGGCCTAGTGTCACTAGGTAACCCCAATATATCATTTGGATGGAGCTGAGGCATTAAAAGCATCATGAGTGATCTGATGTGCTGGATTGATGTAGAATGAGATCCAATCAACTGATTCAATGCTTCAACAGTCTCTCTCGTTTCGTCCAACACACTATATTGATCAGTGATCTTTTGGAGAATGATTTGAAATGTGTCCTCAACACGACTTTTCTCATCTTCTCCAGACTTCTTCCGCACATGAGGAGGTATGTACCTCCCTTGGCGTTTGCACTGGTTTTTCCACCTCAGATATTTTGGTGGTCAAGTCATTTATTTGAGATACTAGTGCAGTTATCTTGAAGTCGCCCTCGACTTCTTGATCTGCCTCAACTGGCTTGCCACCCACTCCCTCTGTCATGCTTAGAGGAACTGCATACACAAACAATAAACAAAGAAAAACAAAACCAAAAGTAAAATTTGTAAAAACTACACCAAAAAGAACAAATATTCTAGGAGAACTACATCTTCACGTAACACCACTCCCCGACAGCGGCTCCATTTTGATGTTTATCGTGACCAACGACACTAACCTACGGTATGAGTGTCTACGATTGCCGATAATATAGTAACCCAATTAAAGGTTTGGGTCGTGTCCCGAAGGAGTGGTTTTGTGAATTAATAAAAAAATAAAATTTAGTTCTAATTAGTCGTAGCTAAAGACATTGACAAACAAAAACATTGTAAATTAAAGGGGGTGACACAAAAGTGTCAAATATAAATTGGGCGTTTTGTTACAAGTAGTAAGAACAGCTGAAATTAACAAGAAAATTAAGTATGGGGAAAGTTCTTGGGGTGTGACCGTAATACAAGTTGAGATAAATCGTTCGGTACATGCTTTTGATAGGAAATTTACAAGATAATAGTGATTAGGCTAATCTTTAGATGGAAATAAGTTCTCTCTCGGGGAACTTACCCCGTTTCAAATGAGTTCCTCTAGGACACCCACTTGTCGATTGAAGACCAGCCTACGCCTTACCCCACTCATTCTCTCGAGCTGAGTGTTAGGATATGGGACTAAAGTTCACCCTCTCGGGATGAATCTCATGTCGACCCACTCTTTAGGCCATTAGTCTAGTAGTCTTGGTTTCGCGACTTCCCTTTCGGGCAAGCCAAAAACACATGGGTGGTTTTGTATTTGCAACTACAAACCCATTAAATTAAACCACAACCACTAGGTGAAATCACTGTTAAAACATATCTAACCTATCAGCAAGCAAGACTCAACAACAATATCAACACATATTTGCTAAATCATACCCCAAGAAAAGGGGTTTTTAGCCACACATCAAGAAATAACAAAATACAGCTAAAATGATATTAAAATCAAATGGGTATAAGAAATTAAACCTTGATTTATGCAAAGGAAGAAGAATGGAGAAGACCCACTTCCAACTTGGGGAAGGTGAAATCCTTCTCTCTTCAAGTTTCCCACTAAACCCTCTACAAACTTGAGAAAAAATATCCCAAAAAGTACTATTCTATTATGGAAAATAAAATAAATGTTTGAATCCCTAAAATAAATAATAAGTTTAGTATTTATAGACTTCAGAAAATAGTGCTGGCGGATTTTTCGGCGATGTTATTCGATGTTGCCGAATCACTCGGTGACTCACCCTTCTTCTGTTTCATCGTTGTTCCGTGCTTGCCTTCAGCATCTTCACGTTCTAGACCATTGGGCGGTAGATTACTGCTTCGCGGAAATATTCGGAAAAGCACCGACTAATCCTTTCATTGCCCTTTGATCCTTTTTTTTCAGGGCTTCGCACAGAGGAACAAAGGGCGGACTGAATCCCTTCGGCGAATCGCCAATTGTTCTTGGCGATGCTCAGGCTTCATCTTCTTCGTTCTTTTCAGCCATTTGTTCCTTTTTGTGCTTTAGTGTCCATGCTTTCAATAAAACTTCAAATACCTTAAACTTAAGAGTTTTCTTCAAATATTAAGACAAAATAAGCATTCGAGGACACTATTCTTATCAAAATAAATCCCTAAATTAGTCCAATTTGTGGACTTATCAACACCACAACTTAAACTTTTGCTTGTCCTCAAGCAAAACTCAAGTTCAGCAGTTCAAATAGGATGTCTCAAATAGTGCTACACAAGACTGAATCATGAATGTACACAACAAGACTTCAAACTACTTATGCGAAGATTCAAGTTGTGACACACCATTACCAAAGATTCTCATGTTCACAATACTTTCTACTAATGCAAGTTCAAGCTCAATGAAAGTATCTAAATGCCCTCACACAAAGAATGATTCCATATTCACACAAAGAGACTAATTAGTTTAAGATCAGGAATCAGATGCAACGCTCACACTAAAAAAGGGGAACGCAATGCATGTTTTCACCCATAGGCCTGCCCTTATTTTCCAATCTATCTTTGGTTCGGCTCACTCAAGATCAAAAAGGTCTTTCTAAGACTTGTAATGGGGTTGAGTGCAAAGGTATGGTCATTTAGGCTCAGTGACTTTTTCTTCATGAGATGTGGTATTTTCAAGGCATCCCCTTCTTTTCCCTTCTCAATTCTTTTTCTAGTGCTTCTAAGTCTTCTTTTTATTCATCTATATGGATTGCTTGGAAACCCAATATCTTTTTTACTTTTATTCCACAACATTTATTTTTCATTCTTTTCTTTTCTTCTTTTTTTTATATGGAGGGTTTCCATTTTTCCGCAACACCATGGGTTAAGGGAGACTTTTCTTGCACTTCTTGATTTCTCCTTTTCCTTTTTCACCACACCCTCAGCTTAGGCTTTTGGCCTAAGTTGGCTATTCACTAAACCACAAATCAAGAGGATTATAGGTAGTGGATCAAGTAAGGTCTAGGATTCATCAAGGTTCTTTCAAAGAAAGGTAAGGCTCAAAGGGTGTTCAAGAGAGTTTCACACGCTCACGGGTAGGCCACAAAAGAGGTATATGATCAAATTGGCTCACACTCTTCAAAAGTTGGTTAAGATCATCTCAAGAGCACACCTTACTAAATCAATCAGACTAACGGGGAAAATTCTAGGTTTATTCATCCAAGGTTCAAAGTAAGCTCATCTTACAAGGCATCGACACTTAAGTCTAACAATACTACACACTTCCGCTAGTGTGCAACGGTCATTACAAGAGAATAATTTGAGAAATGGCTAATCACAACGAGATGCATAGAGTTCACATATTGTTTATGCAACTTCATTTGTTCTCGTCGTAGCCGCACATTCATGTTTCTTCGATTGAGAGCACTATTCAAGTCATCAGTATTGATCGAAACCAAGATTTAAATTTGTACAAGAACGACCACTTTCAACACAAGAGGTGGCGAAAAGTTTTGAAAAATGAAATTTTTTCGAAAAGGTAAAAATTATTTTTCAATTAAAAGTAAAAGGAGCCACAAGCTCAAACATCCACAAAAGCAGTATAAACACGATTTAAGCTCACAACACAATATGTAAACTAAACAAGAGACTCACAAAATCACAAAAGGTGGGCCTCACCCCACCACAAATAAAACATTTGTTCTCGAATGCAAACACAAATATCCAAAAGTCAAATAAAGTAAGACAGAGATGGAGGTAAAGAGGGGGTCCTATCTACACAATCGCTCCATCTGTCTGGGTATCAGTGCCTTGTGTAATGCTCGAGATCTGGGCATCAGTGCCCGGAGTCACCTTAGAAGGACCAGCACATGACAATAGGATATAGTCATTACAAATAAGTTCCAAAATTTTGGAAGTAAATTCGGGGTTTTAGAGAATAACCTTTGATGCCGATCAAATGGCTTTTTGTAATGCTAGGCAGCAGAGAAATCCAACCCCAAGCACTAACCACCGACTAAAATACTAATTTAAGGCAAAAATCTAGAAAATATTACCTTTGATGTGATTTTGGATAGTTTGAAATGAGGGAAAGTGAGAGATTCAAAAATTTGACCTTTTGCATTTATATAACCGTTCAGTTCTTGTCCATTCGGCGACGTTAGTCGCACTTGCCGAACCACTCGGCTAAGCGCCGTACGGTCTTTTATCCCACCTTTTTTACAAAATCTTCAATTTTCTGGTGGTCAAGTCATTTAGTTGAGATACCTGTGCAGCTATGTTGAAGTCACCCTCGACTTCTTGATTTGCCTCAACTGGCTTGCCACCCACTACGTTTGTCATGCTTAGAGGAACTGCATACACAAACAATAAACAAAGAAAAACAAAACCAAAAGTAAAATTTGTAAAAACTACACCAAAAAGAACAAAAATTCTAGGAGAACTACATCTTCACGTAACACCACTCCACGACAGCGACTCCACTTTGATGCTTATCGTGACCAACGACACTAACCTACGGTATGAGTGTCTATGATCGCCGATAATATAGTAACCCAACTAAAGGTTGGGTTGTGTCCCAAAGGAGTGGTTTTGTGAATTAATAAAAAAATAAAATTTAGTTCTAATTAGTCGTAGCTAAACACATTGACGAACAAAAACATTGCAAATTAAAGGGGGTGACACAAAAGTGTCAAATATCAATTGGGGGTTTTGTTACAAGTAGTATGAACAGCTGAAATTAACAAGAAAATTAAGTATAGGGGAAAGTTCTTGGGGTGTGACCGCAATACAAGTTGAGATAAATCCTTGGGTACATGCTTTTGATAGGAAATTTACAAGATAATAGTGATTAGGCTAATCTTTAGATGGAAATAAGTTCTCTCTCGGGCAACTTACCCCTTTTCAAATGGGTTCCTCTCAGACACCCACTTGTCAATTGAAGACCACCCTACGCCTTACCCCACTCATTCTCTCGAGCTGAGTGTTAGGATATGGGACTAAAGTTCACCCTCTCGGGATGAACCTCATGTCGACCCACTCTTTAGTCCATTAGTCTAGCAGTCTTGGTTTCGCGACCACTCTTTCGGACAAGCCGAAAACACATGGGTGGTTTTGTATTTGCAACTACAAAGACATTAAATTAAACCACAACCACTAGGTGAAATCACCATTAGAATACATCTAACCTATCAGCAAGCACGACCCAACAACAATATCAACACATATTTGCTAAATCATACCCCAAGAATGGGGGCTTTTAGCCACACATCAAAATATAACAAAATACACCTAAAATGATATTAAAATCAAATGGGTATATAAAATTAAACCTTGATTTAAGCAAAGGAAGAAGAATGGACAAGACCCACTACCAACTTCGGGAAGGTAAAATCCTTCTCTCTTCAAGTTTCCAACAAAACCGTCTACAAACTTGAGAGAAACTATCCCAAAAAGTACTATTCTATTATGGAAAATAAAATATATGTTCGAATCCCTAAAATTAATAATAAGTCGATGCCGCCAAATCACTCGGCAACTCGCCATTCTTCTGTTTCATCACCGTTTTGGGCTTGCCTTCAGTATCTTTACGTGCTGGACCATTAGGTAGTAGAGTACTGCTTCGTGGAAATATTTGGCCAAGCACCAACTACTCCTTTCAACGCCTTTTCATCCTTATTCTTCAGGGCTTTGCGCACTAGAACAAAGGGCGGAATGAATCCCTTCGGCGAATCGCCAAGTGTGCTTGGCGATGCTCAGGCTTCAGCTTCTTCGTTCTTTTCAGCCTTTTTGTTACTTTGTGCGCATAAGTGTCCATGCTTTCAATAAAACTTCAAATAGCTGAAACTTAAGAGTTTTCATCAGATATTGAAACAAAATAAGCATTCGAGGACACTATTCTTATCAAAATAAATCTCTAAATCAGTCCAATTTGTGGAATCATCAACACCACGAACTTAAACTTCTGCTTGTCCTCAAGCAAAACTCAAGTTCAGCTGTTCAAATAGGATGCCTCAAATAGTGCTACACAAAACTCAATCATGAATGTACACAACAAGACTTCAAACTATTTATGTGAAGATTCAATTATGTAATCAAATATTCAAGTTGTGACACACCATAACCAAAGATTCTCATGTTCAAAATACTTTCTACTAATGCAAGTTCAAGCTCAATGAAAGTATCTAAATGCCCTCACACAAAGAATAATTCCATATTCAAACACAGAGGCTAATCAATTTAAGATCAGGAATCAGATGCAACGCTCACACTCAAAAAGGGGAACGCAATGCATGTTTTCACCTATAGGCTTGCCCTTATTTTCCAATAGATCTTCAATTCGGTTCACTCAAGATAAAAAAGGTCTTCTTAAGGCTTGTAATGGGGCTAAGTGCAAAGGTATGGTCATTTAGGTTCAGTGAATTTTTCTACATGAGATGTGGTATTCTCAAGGCATCCCCTTCTTTTCCTTTATCAATTCTTTTTCTAGTGCTTCTAAGTCATCTTTTTATTCACCTCCACTGATTGCATGGAAACACAATTTCTTTTGTACTTTTATTCCACAACGTTTCGTTTTCATTATTTTCTTTTCTTATTTTTTTATATATGGAGGGTTTCCATTTTTCCGCAACACCATGGGTTAAGGGAGACTTTTCTTGCACTTCTTGACTTCTCCTTTTCCTTTTTCACCACACCCCCAACTTAGGCTTTTGGCCTAAGTTGGCTATTCACTAAACCACAAATCAAGAGGATTATAGGTAGTGGATCAAGTAAGGTCAAGGTTTCATCAAGGTTCTTTCAAGATGTTGGCGATCCTCTATGCCTCGTGCAAAGGC
This sequence comes from Solanum raphanifolium, assembly GCA_036250405.1. Taxonomy (NCBI): domain Eukaryota; kingdom Viridiplantae; phylum Streptophyta; class Magnoliopsida; order Solanales; family Solanaceae; genus Solanum; species Solanum raphanifolium. The sequence goes on from JAJOOE010004105.1 coordinate 22,083, forward strand.
GTGAATTCGTGAGATATCCATATTATCATTTAGTGCAGCGGTAGAACAAGAGTCGATATAGTTTGAGTCGAGCCCTCCCACAAATCTACGCACCTTATCATGCATCGTATCAACAAATGCTGGTGCATATCTAGCCAGTGAATAAAATCTCAGCCCGTACTCTCAGACAGTCATGCTACCGTGTCGGAGGTTCAGAAACTGGTCCACCCGTCCATGCCTAATCTCTCGAGGCAAATAGTGATATATGAAAGCTTTTGTAAAGCTATCCCAAGTGGGTAGGGATGCATCTTTTCCCCTAGATCTCTCCCAACTCTCGTACCACAATACTGCAACATCGCACAATCAAAATGGTGCTAACTCAACTGACTCAGTCGCTGAGGCATGCATGACTCTAAAGATCCTATGAAGATGATCAATAAAGTGCTGAGGGTCTTCTCTGCGATATGTACTTGTAAACTGCGGAGGATTTAAGGCAAGAAATTCATGAACTCTCAAACTTCCGGGCCCTTCAGAAGGTCCGATAAAAACTGGCACAACTGGTTGGCACTGTGCAGCTACTAACTGTGCTAACATACAAACTGCACTCTTGAAATCCTGATCAGATGGAATAGGAGGAACTAGAGGTGGTATTGCTGGTGGTGTCGGAAGTCCTGTAGCCCTCGAAGGCTCATGAAGCGGTGGAAAAGCTATAGGGGGATGAGAAGATGTCTCCCCCTGGGTCTCACAATAGGCTACCTCCACCTGTGGTACCTTGTCAGTACCCTCGCCTGCAGCTGTGTCTAACCCCTGGCTAGTTGTGGTCTATCTATTTTCAGTTATCTCTATCTGCATACAAGTATCAATTATAAGCCCGAAACATCAACCCTTAAGACACCGCTCTATAGCACGAGGTGAACAATAGAAGGATAATCACTCTAATATGCCCGGTAGCTTCTTGCTTATAGGATGTGGTGAACAACACATATATAAACAAGACTCTACTAGACATGGCTTGCAGACTCCCTAGGATACGACGTTGTGATGAGTCCACAAATTGGACTCATTTAGGTGTGTATTTTGATAGAAATAGTGTCCTCGAATGCTTATTTTGTCTCAATATCTGATGAAAACTCTTAAGGTTTAGTTATTTGAAGTTTTAGTAGAAGCATCGACACTTAGGCGCAAAAAGGAATAAAAAGGTTAAAAAGAACGAAGAAGCTGAATCCTGAGCATCGCCAAGCATACTTGGCGAACCGCCGAAAGGATTTAGTCTGCCATTTATTCCAGTACGCGAAGCCCTGAAGGAGAAGGATCAAAAAGGCGATAAAAGGAGCAGTCGGCGCTTCGCCGAATAGTTCCACGAAGCAGTACTATACCGCCCATTGGTCCAGAACGTGAAGATGCGAAAGGCAAGCACGAAACAACGATGAGACAGACGAAGGGCAAATCACCGAAGTCATTATGTGATATCGACTAACTTCGTTGAAAGACCCGCCAATGCTATTTTCTAAAATCTATAAATACTGAACTTATTATTAATTTTAGGGAGTTGAACTTTTATTCTAATTTCCATAATAGAATAGTACTTTTTGGATATTTTTCTCTCAAGTTTGTAGAGGGTTTTTAGGAGACTTGAAGAAAGAAGGATTTCATCTTCCCCAAGTTGGAAGTGGGTCTTCTCCATTCTTCTTCCTTTGCTTAAATTAAGGTTTAATTTCTTATACCCATTTGATTTTACTATCATTTTAGGTGTATTTTGTTATTTCTTGATGTGTGGCTAAAAACCCCATTCTTGGGGTGTTATTTAGCAAATATGTGTTGATATTATTATTGGGTCTTGCTTGCTGATAGGTAAGATGTAGTTTAATGGTGATTTAACCTAGTGGTTGTGGTTTAATCTAAAGGGTTCGCAAATTTAAATACAAAGTCACCCATGTGTTTTCGGCTTGACCGAGAGGGAGGTCGGGAAACCAAGACCACTAGACTGATGGCCTAAGGAGTGGGTCGACATGAGGTTCAACCCGAGAGGGTGAGCCCTAGTCCCATATCCTAACACTCAACTCGAGAGAGTGAGTGGGGTAAGGCGTAGGCTGGTCTTCATGCGGCAATTGGGTGTCCGAGAGGAACGCATTTGAAACGGGATAAGTTGCTCGAGAGGGAACTTATTTCCATTTAAAGCTTAGCCTAGTCACTATTATCATACAAATTCCTTTCAAAAGCATGTACCCAACTATTTATCTCAACTTGTATTGCGGTCACACCCATAGAACATTTCCCCATACTTGATTTTGTTGTTAATTTTTGCTATTTTTACTGCTTGTGACAAAACCCCCAAATCGATATTTGTGTCACCCCCTTGAATTTACTATGTTTTTATTCGTTAATGTCTTTAGCTACGACTAGTTTGAGCTTAATTTTATTTTTCTAACAATTCTCAAAACCACTCCTTTGGGACACGACCCTAACCTTTAATTAGGTTACTATACTATCGACGATCGTAGACTCATATCGTAGGTTAGTGTCGTTGGTCACGATAAGCATCAAAATGGCACCGCTATCGGGGAGTGCTGTTATTTGAAAATGTTTAGAGTAGTAGAATTTTTGCTTTTCTTAGTTGTAATTTACTAATTTAATTTTTAGTTTTTTTTGAGTATTTGTGTGACACAACAGGCCATATGAGTACAAACAGGGACAATAGCTGCCAAATGGGCCACTCAAAAGATGGTGCTTTTCATCGAGACGACATCAACAATGCTAATAGTGTTTATCATCCTATCGGCATGGGCGAGATGGGTGAAACTTGCATACCACAAGCTGACAGGAATGTAATATTCGAAGTTACCAGCGCAACACTCCGACACATACATTCGAGAGGTTTATTTGGAGGGTTGGAGCATGAAGATCCGCACGATCATGTAAGAAGCTTTGTGGAAGTGTGCACCCATTTATCATTCAAGAACCTATCTCAAGAATCCATACGGTTTCCCTTATTTCCATTTTCGTTAACTGGGGGAGCCACAAAATAGTTGATTGAGCACCCGAACAACTCCATTAGATCATGGGAGGAGTTGGTTATGGCATTTCACGAAAGATTTTTTCCTCCATCAAGAATGAAGAAGCTGAGGGACGATATCCAGAATTTCAAGCAACAGGAGGGTGAACCAATTCACGAGTCATGGACAAGGTTGAAAAGATCTTTGCGTAAGTTCCCAACGCATGGGCTACCAGGTGAGTTCCTGCTCCAATACTTCCACCATAGTCTGGATTCGGTGAATAAAGGAATAGTCGATCAATTGGTGCAAGGAGGAATAATGTTACAATCATTAGAAGTAGCCTCATTTTTCCTTGATGGTATGACTAAAGTAAACCAAGCATGGTATACCAAAGACTATCAAGTCTCCCTACTATGCTTCCGATTAACGCAAGAACAGATCGAAAAAGAAAGGGAAAGGGACGAAAACATCAAGAAGATGTTATCTCAAATGGAAATGCTACAAGAACATATGAAGGGGACACGTGGGATGTTTCAAGTTGAGAAGGGTTCTTTTTCCGATTACTCAAGATCGGGGGAGAATCAAGGTTGGAACTCCAGAAGATACGAGGAGGGTTTCCACACACGCTACCAACCGCGGGGTGGGAATCAAGGTTGGAGATATTATAGAGGAGAAGAACCAGGGAGATATTAGCAAGATTGGGCTGAGCATGATGGTCAGGAGGAGGACCATATTCACTTGAGTGAAAGCCCGAAATCTAAAGGAAGTGCAAGTAGTCCTTGGGTAAATGATTTGTTATCAGACATACTCGACAAAGTTGAGGGCTCTGATGATCTGCTAAAAGGAATGAAAGATGACTTTTCATCATTGAACAGGAAAGTAAATTCTTATGCGGATGCCATCAAAATGCTAGAAGGTAAATTGAGTCTGTTATCAGCTCAATTAACATCCACAACTTCCATGGACCATATTGAAAGAGGGCTGGTTGTGGTTACCCGTAGAGGTAAGGTGGTGATAGGGGATATGATGGAAGATGAGGATACTTAAAAACACTAAGAGAGTCAACGAGTGGAGGAACAAGATTTGCTTATTCAACAAGGCCTTACTAAAGAACCATAGGAGAAAGCAGATCAACAAGTTCAAGTTCCAAAAGTCATATATCCCTTACCAAAGATACCTCCACCATTTCCCCAACATTTGAAAAAGAAAAATGAAGATGAGAAGTTCAAAAAAAAAGTGTCAGTATTCAAGAGCTTATCAATCAACCTTCCTCGGGTAGAAGCATTGTTGCAAATGTCGGGATACGCCAAATTCATGAAAGAACTGGTTACAAAGAAAAGGAGCTTGGAATATGAAACGATAGAGGTGCCCCATAGTTGCAGTACAATTATGACAAATAATTCAATCAATAAGAGAGAATATCTTGGAGCATTCACAATCCCGTGCACAATTGGCATGCTCCAAGTTGCTAAAGCATTGTGCGACTTAGGGGCAAGTATCAACTTGATGCCCTATGCAATATATAAGCAACTTGGTTTGGGTGAACCAAAGTTAACCACAATTAGACTCCTCATGGCTGATCGATCAATCAAGCACCCAATCGGAATACTCTATGACATATTAGTAAAAGTTGATCAGTTCCTCTTTTCGGCTAATTTTATGATTCTAGACTGTGAGATCGATGCTGAAATTTCCATTATTTTGGAAAGGCCTTTCTTAGCTACAGGGAGAGCACTGGTGGATGTTGAAAGCGGGAAATTAAAGTTCCGTGTGAATGATGATAAGGTTACCCTCAATTTTTGTAAGTCCATGAAGCAACCAAGTAACATCTATGTGGTGTCCACTGAGGATGTGATAGATAAGGCAGTGGCAAGTGTAAATCATTTAAGCCCCTTGAATCTGTGCTTGCTAATTATGATGAATCCAAAGTTCAGGGTTACGAGGAAGCGGTACCTGCTTTATCAGGATTAGGAGCATATTCAAGGAATCCAATCAAATTGGATATCGATCTGAAAAACAGAGAAAGTCCCCCTGCTAAACCAACAACAGAAGAACCACCGAATTTAGAGTTAAAAGTCATACCCTTTCATCTCAAATATGCCTTCTTAGGCGCCAATAATACTCTACCGGTAATTATTATCGCCAATCTACTTGAAAGGCAGGTGAAATTGCTCATTGAAGTACTACAGAAGCACATAAAAGCTATTGGATAAACAATAGCCGTTATAGTAGGAATTCGTCCTGGCAGCTACACTCAAAAAATCCAGCTCGACAAGGAATGCAAGCCTAGTGTGGAACATCAACGGAGATTAAACCCTCCAATAATCATCAATTCGCTAGATGCAAGGGTGATATACCCTATTGCAGATAGTAAGTGGGTAAGTCCTGTGCAATGTGTCCCGAAAAAAAGGAGGAATAACCGTAGTCCCAAATACAAAAGGAGAACTTGTGCCAACAAGACCAATGACTGGGTGGAGAGTATGCATGGACTACCGAAAGCTTAACTCATGGACCGAGAAAGACCATTTTCTGATGCATTTTATGGATCAGATGCTTGATCGGATATCAGAAAGAGGGTGGTACTGTTTCTTGGATGGATACTCCGGCTACAATCAAATCTCTATTACGCCAAAAGATCAAGAGAAAACCACTTTTACTTGCCCCTATGGAACTTTCGCATTCAAAAGGATGCCATTCGGGCTATGTAATGCCCCAGCACCATTTCAACGTTGCATGCTGTCTATTTTTGTAGATATGGTCGAAGACTCTATGGAGGTGTTCATGGATGACTTCTCAGTCATCGGGGATACGTTTGAAGAATGCTTGACTCACTTAGGACAGGTACTCCAAAGATGCATCGAAACGAATCTGGTTTTGAATTGGGAGAAATGTCACTTTATGGTAAAAGAAGGTATTGTTCTTGGGCATAAGGTATCACAAAAGGGGCTGGAGGTTGATAAGGCAAAGATTGAAGTCATTGAGAAATTACCCCCGCCGATTTCAGTAAAGGGTGTTCCCAGCTTTTTAGGGCACGCAGGATTTTATAGAAGGTTCATCAAAGACTTCTCAAAGATTGCACTCCCATTATGCAAACTCCTAGAGAAGGAAGTGAAATTCCACTTTAATGATGCTTGTATGGCTGCATTTAAGTGTTTGAAAGAGAAGATAATATCCATCCCGATCATCATCAGCCCTAATTGGTCCGAATCTTTTAAGTTAATGTGTGATGCTAGCGGTATGGCACTAGGGGTTGTGTTGGGGCAGAAGCGCAACAAACTTTTTCCCCCAATCTACTACATAAGTAAGACTCTAAATAGTGCCCAGCAAAATTATACGGTCACCGAGCCAGAGTTGCTTCCAGTAGTCTATGCATTTGAAAAATTCAAGGCGTACTTGCTAGGCACTAAAGTAATCATACACACTGATCATGTTGCACTCCGTTATTTGATGGCAAAGAAAGATGCAAAACCATGATTGGTTAGATGGATACTGCTATTAAAAGAATTTGATTTCGAGGTGAAAGATCGAAAAGGGTGCGAAAATAAAGTGGCTAACCATTTATCAAGGCTGTAAGCAAGGGAGAATGTCGAGCACGAGGTTGACATAGATGACTCATTCCCAGATGAACAGGTGTTTGCAATATCCCTCAAACATACGTAAGCAGATTTTTTCAAATTACATTATATGTGGGCTGATGTCGGATGAGTTGAACTTTTACCAACAGAAATGATTCCTATTCGATGTTAAAAAGTACTTTTGGGACGAGCCATACTTGTTCCAAGAGTGTGCTGACCATGTCATCAGAAGGTGTGTTCCTGAAGAAGAATTGGTAGAAATTCTCTATGCGTGCCATACATCACCAGTGGGAGGTCACCATGGTGGTGTTCGCACCACCGCTAAAGTTCTCCAAAGTGGATATTACTGGCCATCACTCTACAAGGATGCACATGAGTTTGTAAAGAAATGCTCTAAATGTCAACAGCAAGGTGGAGTGCCTAGAAGACACGAATTACCTCTCACTCCTATTTTAGAGTTTGAGCTATTCGATGTATGGGGGATAGATTTCATGGGCCCATTTGTGAGCTTGTTTGGAAATAAATATAGCTTGGTGGCTATGGATTATGTTTCCAAATGGGTGGAACCCATCGCACTTCCAAACAATGAAGGAAAAAGCATCGTCCAATTCTTAAAATGCTACATCTTCGCCAGATTTGGTACTCCGAGAGCAATCATAAGCGATGGGGGATCCCACTTTTGCAATAAGTGGTTCTCAATGGCACTGAGTAAATATGGGGTGAAACACAAAGTGGCAACTCCATATCATCCCCAAACAAGTGGACAAGTCAAAGTGTTGAATAGGGAAATCAAAAGTATCTTGGCCAAGACAGTAAATGTCAATAGAACTGATTGGGCTAGGAAACTCGATGATGCGCTATGGGCATATCAGACTGCTTACAAAACACCTATCGGGATGTCTCCATATCAGTTGGTTTATGGTAAGGCTTGTCATCTACCCGTTGAGTTAGAACACAAAACATTATGGGCATTGAAAGCTTTAAATTTGGACTGGTCAAAAACTTCAAGAGAGAAAACAGAGAAGCTGAACGAACTGGATGAATTTAAATTCAGGTCATATGAAAGTTCAGCCATCTATGAAGAGAAGATGAAGAAATGGCATGATGCTCGGATACTCAAGCGAGACCTCAAGGTAGGAGATTGGGTTCTGCTATACAACTCACGACTTAGACTATTCCCTGGAAAGCTCAAATCCAAATGGTTTGGACCATTTCGAGTAACGTGAGTATTCATCAATGGTGCCATAGAAGTTAAAGATCAGGAAGGGCCTCCATTTATAGTGAACGGTCAACATCTGAAATTGTATCTGGGAGATTGTCAAGATATTTCATTGGTTGAAGTGGTTTATTTGGAAGACGCCTGAAGGCACTACTGCGTCGTGCCGCGACGTTAACTAAGGCGTTGTTCGGGAGGCAATCCAAAATCCCTTTAATTTCTTTACTTTTATTATTGTCAGTACTTATTTCCCGGTATTAAAATGGTATGTTGTTTGTGCAGGTAAAAGTAGTAAAATGAATTAAGGATGGCAAACAATAAACCCCTGTGGCAAGTCGCCGAAGGGGTCGGTGTATCTAACCCTATCCACCGGTTGACTCAGAACATCGTAAACACTGAAGTCTGTTAAACTGGGCGAGATTTGGAGATTATCTGTGATTCACCGACAATTTTGGCGATCTCAATAAAAACCATCGTTTGGATCTTCATAATGACTGCAGATTCTGTAAAACTCGGTGAATCGTGTTCTCACTCAGCGAATCACCAAGATATTCGGCGATTAGACCTAATATCGCCAAACGAAAAAAAAACTGAACTGATGCCATGACAGATGGAGCAAACTCCTTTAGCCAGGATCCCCTCTTTACCTCTCTCTCTGTCTTTCTTTATCTTGCCTCTTAAATTCTCATTACTTGCATTTGAGGGTAAATTGCTTTTTATTTGTGGTGGGGTGAAGCTCACCTTTTGTGTGCTATTTGTGATTCGTGTTTTGAATACATTTGGGATGTCTTTTTATAAATTTGTTAATAACTGCTTTTCAGTGGATGTTTGAACATGTGGCTCTGTTTACTTTTAATTTCAAAATGGTTTTGACGATTTTGACCCTTCCAAATTTTTTTGAATTCTTCACACAATATTGCCACCCCTCGTGAGTTGAATGTGGCTGTTCTTTTGCAAGAATTTAAGTCTCAGTTTCGATCAATACCGATGACTTGAATAGTGTTGTCAATTGAACGAACATGAATGTACGGCTACGATGAGGCCAAATGAAGTTGCGTAGATAATATGTGAAATTGTTGCATCTCGATGTGATTAGCCATTTATCGAATTGATTCTCTTCTTATGACCGTTGCTCACTAGCGAAAGTGTGTAGTCTTATTTGACTGAAGTGTCGATGCCTTGTGTGATTAGCTTGCTTTGAACCATGCATGAATAAACCTAGAATTTGCCCTGTTAGTCTGATTGATTTAGAAAGGTGTCCTTTTGAAATTATCTTAGGCAACTTTAAAGAGTGTGAGCCAAATTTGACATATACCCTTTTTGTGGCCTACCCGTGAGTGTGTGAAACTCTTTTGAACACCCTTTGAGCCTTACCTCTCTTTGGACGAACCTTGATGAACCCTAGACCTTACTTGACCCACTACCTACAATCCTCTTAATTTGTGATTTAGTAAATAGCCAACTTAGGCCAAAAGCCTAAGCTGGGGGTGTAGTAAAAAGGAAAGGGAGTAGTCAAGAAGTGCAAGAAAAAATTCCCCCTAGCCCATGGGATTGCATAAATGAAAACCCCTTCAATTAAATAAAAAACTGTGGAATAAGGTACGAAGGAAATCGTGTTACCAAGCAATCCATGAAGATGAATAAACAGGTGACTTAGAAGCATTAGAAAAAGAATTGATAAAGGAGGAGAAGGGAATGCCTTGAGAATACCAAATCCCACGAGGAAGGAGACATTGAGCCTAAATGACCATACCTTTACACTCATCCCCATTACAAGCCTTAGAAAGACCTTTTTGATCTTGAGTAAGCTGAATCAAAAGTCGATTGGAGAATAAGGGCAAACCTATGGGTGAAAACATGCATTGTTTTCCTCTTTTTTGAGTGAGAGCATTGCATCTGATTCCTGATCTTGAATTGATTAACCTATGTGTGTGAATGTGGAATCATTCTTCATGTGAGGGCATTTAGATACTTTTGGTCAAGCTTGAACTCGCACAAGTAGCAAGTATTGCGAGCTGAGAATCTCTGGTAATGGTGTGTCACAACTTGAATCTTTGAGTGCAAAGTTGATCTTTGCATAACTAATTTGAATCTTGTTGTGTATGTTCATGATTGAGTCTTGTGTAGCACTGTTTGAGATACCCTTTTTGAACGGCTGAACTTGAGTTTGCTTGAGGACAAGCAAAAGTTTAAGTTGGGGGTGTTGATGAGTCCACAAATTGGACTCATTTAGGGCTGTATTTTGATAGAAATAGTGTCCTCGAATGCTTATTTTGTCTCAATATCTGATGAAAACTCTTAAGTTTCAGATATTTGAAGTTTTAGTGCAAGCATGGACACTTTAGCACAAAAAGAAACAAAAAGCCTGAAAAGAACGAAGAAGTTGAAGCCCGAGCATCGCCAAGCACACTTGGCGAATCGTCGAAGGGATTTACTCCGCCATTTGTTCCAGTACGCAAAGCCCTGAAGGAAAAGAATAAAAAAGGCAATAAAAGGAGCAGTCGGAGCTTCGCCAACTAGTTCCGCGAAGCAGTACTATACCGCCCAATGGTCCAGAACGTGAAGATGCGGAAGGCAAGCACGAAACGACAATGAGACAGACGAAGGGTGAATCGCCGAAGTCATTAGGCGATATCGACTAACTTCACCGAAAGATCCGCCAGCGCTATTTTCGGAAGTCTATAAATACTGAAATTATTATTAATTTTAGGGAGTTGAACTTTTATTTTAATTTCCATAATAGAATAGTACTTTTTGAATATTTTTCTCTCATGTTTGGATAGGGTTTTTGGGAGACTTGAAGAAAGAAGGATTTTATCTTCCCCAAGTTGGAAGTGGGTCTTCTCCATTCTTCTTCCTTTGCTTAAATTAAGGTTTAATTTCTTATGCCCATTTGATTTTACTATCATTTTAGGTGTATTTTGTTATTTCTTGATGTGTGGCTAAAAACCCCCATTCTTGGGGTGTGATTTAGCAAATATGTATTGATATTATTGTTGGGTCTTGCTTGCTGATAGATTAGATGTAGTTTAATGGTGATTTCACCTAGTGGTTGTGGTTTAATGTAAAGGGTTTGTAGTTGCAAATATAAAGCCACCCATGTGTTTTCGGCTTGCCCGAGAGGAGGTCGCAAAACCAAGACCACTAGACTGATGGCTTAAGGAGTGGGTCGACATGAGGTTAAGCCCGAGAGGGTGAGCCCTAATCCCATATTTATATGACCTCCTAGAAGGTCATATAAATAAATAGCTAACTAGAACAGAAGTCTTGATTGGGCCGTCGAGGCCACCATGATATCTATACCAAAACAAAAAACAGGTATATATCAATACAATACATCAAACAACTCACAAGCTTCACCAAACCAACAACATAGGCCAATATGGCCATAACGTAGCTATACACCCCACACACTAGTCTGCAAGCCTCTAAGAGTAGTAAAGATTAGCGAGACAGGGCCCCAGCCTACCCATAAAGATATATACAACAAAAGGTAACAAACCTCCCAACTCTGGCAACTCCGGAGGAAAGAGGCTAGCCAACCAAATAAAAATCAATCATGCTGCTGAGTAGGTCTACTCGGTCGTCTGTCAAGACCTGCATGCATGAATGCAGTGCCCCCAGGTATTGGGGCGTTAGTACGAAATAATGTACAGAGTATGAAAGGCAATAGACTATGAGGAGGTATCCTGATATACTGGAATAATCTGATAAATTAATACAAGGATAAGATAAGTGTACTGACCTGCTCCTAAATCTAAACTTATCAAACATAATAAAACAACAACCTAACCAAGCCCTCATAGGCTCGGCAGGTATAAACAGCACACAAGACCACCTACTCAGGCCCCCATAAGCCCGGAAGGTGCCAATCAGCCTATATACCCCTATCGGTAGTTCCCTAGTACCATAGGCAGTCACATAGCCCTCCTAGGCATTGATATAGCCCCGTACGCAGCACATAGCTCTCTTAGGTATCAACATAGCTTATAGACAACTCATAGCCCTCTTAGGAATCAACATGGCCATGTAGGAAGCACATAGCCTTCTTAGGCGTCAATATAGCCCTGTAGGCAACTCATTGCCCATCTAGGCATCAATATAGCCCCGTAGGCAACTCATAGCACTTTTAGGCATCCATATAGCCATGTAGGCAGAACATAGCCCTTCTAAGCATAGATTACATTCCTGTAGCTAACCACAATAGCCCCAAGGGTAACAATAACAATACAATCGCTAAAAGCGAGCAATTTAGTTATAAGCAACCTATACAAATAGCCTCTAAGTCGTGTCCATCATAGGGACGCTACTAACTGAATAATAATCCCGACAAGGGAGGATTATATCAACTAGAGCAGCCAACAATCAACAATAATGGCTACAAGTGTAACAAGGATAAAACCCAATTACATTGCTCCTAAGCTTTAAGGTAACATGTCGTAGGTAGTGAATAGCCTTAACATACCTTTCCAATGAACGCTCGAAAGACCATAGTTCCTTCACGAAAGTTGTTCCTTATGTCCTAAGCTTCACAATCATTATATATACACAGTTGAAATGCACCAATAAATAGTTCATAATTAATCTAAAATTGGCAGATTTGCCATATTGCCCCAAGTTGTCGAAATGTCCGTAGAAATTCATAAAAACAACCATAAAAGGCTCCCGGGATGATTACCTTAGTTAACCAAGTGTAAACCTTGAAGAAACACCAATAACTACAAATTTACACCTTCAAAAACTAGCTCCAAACGCAGCTAATAGGAGGGAAAAATGATTGCTACGTGTAGAGATCGCGTTTCTAGGCACGGGGGCAACCTTTAATGGTAGAAATCGTCAAAAATCAACCTTCATCATGCAAGAACTCCATAGGAACCATATCTTAAGCTTTCTTTCTGGTTTGGAAGTGAAAAGAAATGTTTTCACGGCTTAAACATTGAGTAAGCCGACATACCATATTTTTTACCCGACCCGGATTTTGCCCTGGCAGTCCGTAGTAAAACCCTAATAACATTTTACTCCGATGTCGGTTGGATATGGGGTTTTGTGCGTTGCAAACTGGACTTGTAGGCCTTCGATTTAATGGGTGATAGGTCTTCTAACTCTTTATATATTGGGAGAAAACAGCCAAGACATTTGACCCAAAATTTAGAGAAATCTTTAAAAAGGAACTTACGATAACTTTCGCCAACTTTTATTTTGCCACTTACCTGACTTCAAAACTTGAGATACAACCCTTGAACACTTAAAATATGACATACCAAATCATTCTTAATTTATTACTCACCCTCCTTGTCTTTCCATGAAGATACGAGTTAATTTAGATGTTTGAAAAGTGGGGTGTTACACTAAAGAATTACAAAAATTAAAATAAAAGAACAACCTCCCATAACGAAAGAAAAACCTAGAGTTGACTAGATTGTACATCTTGGGTTGCCTCCCAAGCAGCGCTTGATTTAACGTCGCGGCACGACCCAGGCCCTTGATTACTCAGACTTCATCAAGGTAGTAGGCCTCAACCACTTCTTGCACACTCTCCTCTTTCCCCATGTAGACCTTGATCCTTTGCCCATGCACCTTGAACCTTGTTCCCTCCTTGTTCTCGAGCTCGACCTCTCCATGTGGGAACACTTAAGTGACTATGAATGACCCAGTCCATTTAGACTTGAGCTTGCCAGGAAACAACCGCAACCTTGAGTTGAATAGAAGCACCAAATCACCCACAACAAATTCACTCTTTTCAATCTTTTGATTATGATACTTATTCATCTTCTCCTTGTACAAGGCTGAACTTTCATAGGCTTTTAAGAGAAACTCATCAAGCTCATTCATGTCATTAACTCTTTGACTCGATGTGGCACCCCAATCCAAATTCAACTTCTTTAGCGCCCACATAGCCTTATGCTCTAGGTCTACCGACAAATGGCAAGACTTCCCATATATAAGTTGTTAGGGGGACATACCTATGGGAGTCTTGAATGTGGTGTGATAGGCCCATAGAGCATCATCAAGCCTCCTTGATCAATCAGTCCTATTTGCATTCACAGTCTTAGCAAGGATTTGCTTTATCTCTCTGTTGGACATTTCAACTTGCCCACTAGACTGCGGATGGTAAGGAGTGGCTACATTGTGACGGACTCAATATTTCTCTAGCAACGCCTTGAACAACCTATTACAAAAGTGGGAACCTCCATCGCTGATAATCGCCCTAGGTGTACCAAATCTGGAGAAGATACTCTTTTTTAGGAATGCGGTGATACTTTTACCTTCATTGTTTGAAAGCTCAATTGCTTCCACCCACTTTGACACATAATCAACCGCAACAAGAATATACTTCATCCCATGTGAACTCACAAATAAACCAATAAAATGAAGTCCCCATACATCAAACAACTCAATCACCAAGATCGGATTCATAGGTAGTTCTTGGCTCTTTGAAATTCCTCCTTCTCTTTGGCAACGATCACAAGATTTGGCAAAATCATGAGCATCTTGGTGGATGGTAGGCTAGTAATACCCACACTGCAAAATTTTATGCACAATCCGAATACCACTATGATGCCAACCAACAGGCAATGAATGACACGCCTCTAGTATACTCCTCATCTCAACCTCGGGCACGTAGCGACGAATAATCCCATCAGCACAAATACATAATAAATAAGGCTCATCCCAAAAGAACTTCACATCATGCATAAACTTTTTCCTTTGGTGAAAAGATAAATCCGATGGAATCAGATCACTTGCCAAGTAGTTAGCAAAGTCTGCGAACCAAGTGATTAGATCATGAGAAGCAGACAATACCTGTTCGTCTAGAAAAAAACATCATTAATTTCAGCCCCATCTCTTAGCTTGAGCATAGCTTCTTCCTCTAATCTGGACAAGTGATCAACAACTCAATTTTATGTCCCCTTTCTATCTTTCACCCCAAAATTGAACTCTTGCAGCAACAACACCCATCTAATTAACCTCGATTTTGTATCCTTCTTAGCCATCAGATACCTCAATGCAGAATAGTCAGTATGCACTATTACCTTGGTACCAAGCAAGTAGGATCAAAATTTCTCTAATGCAAAAACCATAGGAAGGAGTTCCTGTTTAGTCACTGTATAGCTCTTTTGAGCCACATTTAAAGCTTTGATGGCATAGTAAATAGGATGAAGAATCTTCTCTTGCCTCTGTCCCAAAACCACACCAAGCGCCACTGGCATAGTAAATAGGATGAAGAATCTTCTCTTGCCTCTGTCCCAAAACCACACTAAGTGCCACTCCACTCGCATCACACATTACCTCAAACGGTTGCCCCCAATCCGGTGAAATAATGATAGGCACGGAAACTAGCTTTTCCTTCAAATCTCTAAATGCTCTTAGACAAGCATCATCAAAATCAAACTTACACTCCTTTTCGAGCAATTTGCACAATGGGTGAGCAATTTTGGAGAAATCCTTGATGAACCTCCTATAAAAGCCTGCATGCCCAAGAAAACTTCTAACACCTTTAACAAAGATAGGTGATTGAAGCTTTTCTATTACCTCGACTTTCTTTCTATCAACCTCAATACCCTTCTCAAAAAACTAATGCCCAAGAACTATCCCTTCTTTCACCATGAAGTGACACTTTTCCCAATTGAGCACAAGAATGCACTTTCACACCATTTAAGTACCTCGGCCAAATGATCCAAACAACCATCAAATGAGTCACCTAAAACAGAGAAATCATCCATAAATACATCAATAGTGTCCTCCACCATATTAGAGAATATCGACATCAGGCAACGTTGGAAGGTCACTGGAGCATTAGACAACCCAAATGGCATCCATTTGAAGGCGAAAGTCCCATAAGGGCAAGTGAAGGTGGTCTTCTCTTGGTCTTCCGGAGCAATGGAGATTTGATTATATCCCGAATAACCATCAAGAAAGCAATAGCAACCCTTACCATCAAGGCGGTCCAACATCTGATCCATGAATGGCATAGGGAAGTGGTTTTTTTCTATTCAAGATTCAACTTCCGGTAGTCCATGCATACTCTCCATCCAATCACAGGCCGCATCGAAACAATCTTGTTTTTCACATTAGGAACCACAGTAATCCTACCTTTCTTGGGCACACACTGAACAGGACAAACCCAACTACTATCTGCAATGGAATAAATGACTCCAGCATCCAACCACTCGATGATTTCCTTTTTCACTACCTCTTGCATAGACAGATTTAGTCTCCTTTGGTGCTCGATACTAGGCTTGTGAGACGACATGAGTTAGATTTTATGAGAACAAATACCCGGAGGAATCCCAATAATATCCGCAATCATCCACCCAATAGCTCACTTGAACCTCTTCAGCACCGAAACCAATGCCTCAACTTGTACCGCATTCGAATATGCCACAATAATGACCGGTAAAGTACCATCTCTCCCCAAGAATAAATACCACAAATGTTATGGTAGAGCCTTAAGCTCCAATTTTGGAGCCTCTTCAACAGACGGTTTTGAAGGTGGAAAGTCGCGATTCTTTATATCTAGCTCCAATTTCTTTGGTTTGGAATGGAAATCGAGCATATCAAGTATGGTGACCAACTCAACATAGTCTTCAATACCATCACCCTCAAAATTCATCATTACCACTGCTAGTGCATCAACACCCAACCTCTCTTCAATAGACACATCAGAACCTCGCTCAACAATATGATTCACCACTAACACTGTTTTGAGATCGCTTTCCTGCTTTTTGGACCTACAAATATTCAAAGTTACCTCTTCACTATTCAATCGAAACTCCATCTGCCTTTTCTCCATATCGACCAAGGCGCACCTCATAATCAAGTATCACAAAATCAACTAGAAAGATAAAAGACTCCATTTTCACAAGTACAACTTGGAGCACACCATTGGGCCTCTTCACAGTTCTATCGGCTATGAGCAATCGCATCGCAGTCAGCTTTGGAGCCCCTGAACCCAACTTCTTGTAAATAGATAATGGCATCAGATTAATGCTAGCACCCAAATAACACAATGCCTTAGCAAAATGCTACAACCCGATGGTACATGGAATAGTGAAGGTCAGGATCCTCCTTCTTCTGCACAAGTGACCTCGTAGAAATTGCAATACAATGTTGCAACCTATCATCATCTTCAAAACTGACGGCCCCTTATTAGTTACCAAATCGTTCATGAATTTTACGTACCCAGGCATTTGCTCCAAAGCATCTATCAATGCAACATTGATGGAAAGTTGTTTCAACATAGTGATAACCCTGAGGTACTTTCCTTCCTCATTCTTCTTTGCCAACCTCTGTGGGAATGGAGGTGGAGGTCTAGGCATGGGAACAACCTTTTGAGTTATCTTTGCTTCCTTCTTTGTAGCATTGATGGACTCTCCAGTAACCTCAATCTCATCATCTTCTTTTTCAACCATAATTTCTACCTCGGACAGCATAGGTGGATCAATGGTCTATTTACCCCATCGAGTAGTGACTGCCATACAATGCCCATCGTTCTTTGGATTTTGGATGGTCTTTCTAGGAAGTGTGACAGGCTGACATGGGTTCACTGTAGTGGACAACTGATTCATCTGCATCAGAATCAACTTTTTGACCAATTCCATACTAGTCATTCCGCATCTCCTTCACATTCTCATCAGTCGAATCGAACCACTTTATCATCTTCTGCATCATTTCCTCAATCTGTGACATACTACCCCCAGATTCCCGATTAGTAGGAGGAACATAAGGACCAACCCTATCATTTCTGTTGCCATAGTTGTTCCGGTTGTAGTGTTTGTCGTGATTGAAGTTTCCATACCGGACATACTGACCCTCTCGGTTGTAGTTGTCATAGTTCCGACCATGGTTTCCTTGCCCTTGGCGCCAATTATCCGAGTTGGAACCTTAGGTGTTGGCTCGGAAATCCCCCTTTTGATTATTCACCTAGTATGCATCCTTATCATAGTAGCATTCCTCAACTAGTGGTGGTGGATTCCTAGTCAAATAATTCACATCATTTACCTTTTTCGGACCTCCTCTTACATGCTTCAATACCAACCCAAGTTCTGTCCTTATCTGAGCCATCTTCTCACGAATGTCATCAGCAGATTGAACTGCAAAAGTGCTTCTTCCAGTGTTTGACTTTTGAGTGCTCCATGCTTTATTGTTTCGAGATATTTTCTCCAGTTTCTAAGTGATCTCCTCAAAAGTGCACTCACCATATGATCTTCAGGCAATAGTATCAAGCACAGCTTTACCATTGTCATCCTGACCTCTATAGAAATACTCCTTCAGTGACTCATCATCAATATGGTGATTCAGAACACTTCTCATGAATGCAGTGAACTTATCCCACGAACTACTCACAGACTCTCCAGGTAATGCCATGAAGTTATTGAGTTTATCTTTATGGTTCAGCTTCTTGGACAATGGGAAGTACTTGGCCATGAACACCTTCTGCAATTGATCCCATGTGTGAATTAAGTTGAATGGAAGTTCAGAAAACCAGCTAGCAGCAACTCCAGTCAATGATAGAGGGACGACTCTCAACCATAAGACGTTCATATCCAACTCCGGTCGCCCAACCCAACCCTTACAAACATACCTCAACTTGGCCATGTGCCCATGCGAATCTTCCGAAGCCATACCAGAAAATAACCCAACTCCCTTGCTGTAAACATCTGCATCAAACTGCTAGTCACAATGAATGTATGCCCCGGAGGTAGAAGACGGAGAACAATTGGTCCTTCTGATTCAACTGCGTTAAACTCGGCCTTATAGTTATCCTGCATCCTTGGTTCTAGCGTATTTTGCACCCTGAATGCATCTCCCAGTAGATTACCACCATGATCCTGAGCATGCTCATTAACAACCCCAGGAGGCTGTAACTCAACTCCATTACCTATATTTCCTCTGATTGGATTGACGTGGACCTTTTGATTATTCATCTTTTGCAAAGTTTTTCTCAACTCTGGATCGTATGGGGTCAATGGTTCGCCTCAACTCCGTGTACTTGGCATAAACTAAAGTAGAAACCTGTAAAAACAAAAACAAAAGTAAACGTAAAATTAGGAAATAATTGACTAAAGTTCAATAATGTAGTAAAACTTAATCTAAAAGACTTATTCCCCAGCAGCAACACCAAAATTTGATACGCTCAAATTACACCTCCCTAAAGAAGTAGAAGCGATCATTGTCAAATAAAGAACCCACCTTGTAGGTTGGGGTCGATCCCACGAGGAATATGGTTTAGACTTAAACTTGACTCACTATTATATTTGTTTAGTCAACTTATTTCCGAGACAAGTAAGTAAAAGGGGGGGGGGGGGTTGTGAAACAAAGAACTTGATTTTTGTGAAGTAACAAGTGAGCAGGATTCAAACTTTATTGTTATCAATGAGAGAGAGAAACTAGGGTGTATGTGTTCCCCATAAGCTCTTAACACGGTAATCCTAATAATAGTAATCATTTTCTAGTGTATCACATGCAAAGTGGTAAGATATATATCCCTAAGTGATTGGTCCTCCAAGTAGGGAATTTCACTCCGCACCTTGGTCCGGCTACGTGTGTATAATTTACTAACCCTTACCTTTACCTCAGATTAGACATCACATCAATGTAAGGCTTAGTTTTCACCCTCGCACCAATTGAAATTAGACTATTAGATAGTATCACACTAAATCTTTGTTGATAATTCTTTTCTTATTAATTACCTCCTTGGTCCGGCAAGTAGCAACAAAGTGATTTCTAACGCGTACACTCGTTAAAAAGACTTCTAAGTGAAAGAATTACCAATGAATGCATCAACACTATTCAAGAATTACTTAGTTATTATTCATATGTTGTTAATTGCTCATGGTTCCCACAAACCTAGTTGTGGATTTAGTTACTCATGCTTGGAAGAACACAATTCATATTTGTAGAAGAAGAATTCATGAACTTACATAATGAGTAGAAGAAACCCGTAATCTCCAATTGAAATTCAAAGCTAAAATCTTTATAAACCGAAAATCTGGAAATCAAATTGCTAAAGTTTGCAAGTTAATTCCCAAGAAAATACCAAGAACTAAAAGTAAATAATATATCTAACCCCCAAAAATAAGGTTTATATTCCCTATTTATAGAAAAACTTGTCATAAACAAAAAGGAAATGAAATAAGGAAATAAAACTTCTGGACGCGGCTTCGATCAACGAGACTGACCTACGAACCGTGGTTAGACCTACGGTCTATAGGTCCATTCTGTAACTTGATACTTAGAAATTTTACCACAAAGGCTGGAACCTTCAACTCTCAAATGTAAACGATGGGTGTGCAGTAGAGACTGTAGGTTGACTTATGGTCCATGGGTCCCCTTCCGTGGCTCCACACTTAGAACTTTTTATCAGGTACTGGAACTCCAAATCTTTGATCTCATCAACGGATGTGCTGGACAGACCGTGGGTCGACCTATGCTCCATCACTAGCCTCCGTGGTTCCACACTTAGTCAGACTTCCTTGATGATCATTCCATGCCTACCCACGAAGGACCGTGACTGGACCTACGGTCCATAGGTCACCTCTGTGGGTGGCTCCTTTGCAGAAATTCAGCTGTCATCTCTCTCGACCTTGTCCAAGACTATTTCCTACAAATATGACACAATAAACATTAATTCTAATATAAAATGACCCTAGACACACACAAATCTTAAGTGAAATGTATTAAAAATATCGTAAACTCACGGTATATCAATGGCTTTAGCAGAACTTAAGGAGTTGAAAGAACAATTGAAAGATCTGTTGGATAAGGGTTTCATCCGACTGAGTATCTCTCCATGGGGTGCTTTAGTTTTGTTCATTAGAAATAAATATGGGTCTCTTCGTATGTGTATTTACTATTGTCTTTTGAACAAGGTGACCATTAAGAAAAAGTATCCTCTCCCAATGGTAGATGATTTATTCGACCAACTTCAAGGAGCAAGTTATTCCTGTAAGATTGACCTTCGGTCGAGCTATCACCCATTGAGTGTGAAAGAAGATGACATTTGGAAGATGATTTATCAAACTCGGTATGGTCATTATGAGTTTTTAGTAATGTCGTTTGGGTTGACTAGTGCTCTGGAGGCGTTTATGGATTTTATGAATAGGGTGTTTAGACAATACCGTGACATGTTTCTGATTGTGTACATTGGTGATATATTGATCAATTCAAGAAGTGAGGATGATCATATTGATCATTTGAGGATCATGTTGCAAATTCTTAAGGACCAATAACTTTTTGCAAAGTTTTGCAAGTGTGAATTTTGGTTAAGATCCGTAGATTTTCTTGGCCATATTTTTTCAAGTAAGGATATTGAGGTAGATCCTAAGAAGATGGATGTGGTCAAGAGTTGGCCTAGACCTCTAACTCCTTTGGATATTAGAAGTTTCTTGGGTTTAACCTGTTACTATAGAAGGTTTGTAGAGGGATTCTCTTTGATTGCCTCTCCTTTGACGGCTTTGACTCAAAAGAAGGCTAGTTTTAATGGTCCAAATTATCTGAGAAGAGTTTACAAGAGTTGAAGGATAGACTTACTTCTGCTCTGATACTAACCTTACCGGAAGGGACGGATGCTTATGAAAAATGGGAAAGTTATTACCTATGCCTCAAGGTAACTTAAAATTCATGAGTAGAATTATCCTACTCACGACCTTGAATTAGCGGCGATCATTTTTGCTTTAAATATTTGGAGGCACTATTTGTATGGAGTGCATGTTGATGTGTTTACCGACCATAAGAGTTTGCAATATATGTTTAATCAAAAAGATATAAATCTTCTCCAAACAAGGTGACTTGAGTTATTGAAGGATTATGATACGAGTGTTCTTTATCACCCCGGTAAAGCTAATGTGGTGGCAAATGCTTTTAGTCAGTTATATATGGATAGTGTTGCTCATATTGAAGAAAAGAAGAAAGATTTGGTTCGAGATGTTCATAGATTGGCCCTATTAGGTGTTCAATTAGTGGACTCCACCAAGGGTGGTGTTATGGTTCACAATGGTTTCGAATCATCTTTTGTGGCGGAGGTGGAAGCCAAAAAGGGTCTTGATCCAATTTTGGTAGAATTGAAAGAAGTGGTGCTTAAGAAATCTGTTGAGGCTTTCTCATAAGGGAGAGATGGTGTACTTAGATATCAAAGTCATTTATGTGTTCTGAATGTTGATGACTTGATTTACGGGAGGTCTATTGGTGGAATGGGATGAAGAGGAATAGCGGGGTTTGTGGCCAAGTGTACAAATTTCCAATAGATAAAGGTTGACCATCAAAAACCGGGAGGTTTGTCCCAAGATATTAGCATTCCTACCTTGAAGTGGGAAGATCTGAACATGGACTTTATTGTTGGTTTGCCTCACACCCGGCGACAACATGACTCGATTTGGGTTATAGTAGATCAGATGATAAAATCATCTCATTTCCTTCCCGTCAAGGTTTCCTATTCGGCGGAGGACTATGCGAAGTTATACTTGAGAGATATAGTAAAGTTGCATGGAGTGCCTTTGTCCATCATTTCCGATTGTGGTACCCAATTCACTTCTCAATTTTAGAAGTCTTTCCAAAAGGGTATTGGTACTCGTGTGAAGCTTAGTACGACCTTTCATCCCCAATACGATAGGCAAGCGAAGCGTACTATCCAAACTTTGGAAGATATGTTAAGGAATTGTGTGATTTATTTTAAGAGTAATTGGGATGACCATTTGCCATTGATTGAGTTTGCTTATAATAATAGTTATCACTCGAGTATTTATATGGTTCCATTTGAGCCCCTATATGGTAGGTGGTGTAGATCTCCCATAGGTTAGTTTGAGATGGGTGACGTTTCCCTAATAGGTCCCAAGTTGGTACATGAGGACGTTGAGAAAGTTTAGCTTATTAAATAAAAGTTGAAAACGGCTCAAAGTCAGCAAAAGTCATATGTCGATGTGAGAAGAAGGGATCTTGAGTTTGATAATCATGATTGGGTAAACTTTAAAATCTCATCCATGAAGGGTGTAATGAGGTTTGGTAAGAAAGGGAAGCTTAGTGCCCGGTATCTAGGTCCATTTAATATTTGAGACGTGATGGTAAGGTTGCTTATGAGCTAGAATTGCCAAATGAGTTGGCATCGGTGCATCTGGTTTTCCATGTCTCTCTGCTAAAGAAATGTGTTGGAGATCCTACATCCATAGTTCCCTTAGAAGGGGTGGGATTTGATGAAAGTCTTTCTTATGAGGAAGTTCCGATTGAGATTTTAGACCGACAAGTTAAGAAGTTGAGAAACAAGGAAGTTGCTTCCTTGAAAGTTTTATTAAGTTAGGGACTTAAAAGTCTTTTTAGATTATTTTAATTCAATACTACATCATTTTACCCTTCATCTAGAGACCTATATAAGTATTTTACTCTCAAATTTCCCCAATTTAAGACCCATTCTCTCAAGAATCTAAAAGAAGACCAAATCTCCTCTCCAAAATATTTCTCTCTCTAGAAACTTGAAGAAGAGGAAGAAGAAAGGATTCCAACTAGGGTCAAGGTCAATTATCAATTCCTCCATTGAAGATAAGCATTCGTCTTTGAGGTATTATAGTTTTCATCTATGGATTCCTTCCATCCATGGAGTTCCCAAATTCTCCTATTTTCAAAAGTTAGAAATCCCCAATTGAGTTGGGGTATTCTTCAATTGTCATGGGTTCTCTTCAATGTTGATTTAAATGGTTGAATTATGATCTCATATGCATGAATTGATGAAATACTATGATTTTATGATGATTTCCCCCATGAACCCATGTAACCCCCATGTTTTCAAGTTATAAATCATATGATGTAGGATTTTGATTGTAAAGGAAGAGTTTTATGAAATTGAGCATGTATCGCTAGCTTTACATGAATTTATGATGAAATACATATCTAACCCATGTTTTCCAAGTGTTAATGATTGAAAATGGGTTTTGAACCTCAAGAGGTGAATTATGGACTTATGCATTTACTTATGAAATTTATCCAAATGTTTTAAGGATGATTTGATAGTTAAGTATCAATGATGATGATCATTATGTGTTATTGAAAGGATTTTATCATGTACACATAAGAGATATGAAAGTTTTTCTCACATAATAAGGATTCTTAGGTTGAAAGGCTTTCTCACCTAATTTAATCAAA
The DNA here is from genome assembly GCA_036250405.1 of Solanum raphanifolium. NCBI lineage: Eukaryota > Viridiplantae > Streptophyta > Magnoliopsida > Solanales > Solanaceae > Solanum > Solanum raphanifolium. Next base: position 45,977 of record JAJOOE010004105.1, read on the forward strand.
GATTACGATCTATCTAATGAACTTAGCTTGGATTGGTTATCCAAGGATACCTTTCCATGGATCATGAGACAGGTTAAGATTAATAACTACTCTGTGGGATTTATGCTTAGCACCGAGAGTATATTGAGATGGAAACTCTCACATTAGTAGAGGTCGGGTTTCTAGTAGCAATCTCCTTATCCCTTGCCTATGTACCCCCATAGGATGATTTTCTAGATAGACATTAGCTAGTGGATCCACTTAAGCTAGAATTTCATGGTTCTACCTTGGCAAGTATGACAACCCTTTTTGGTGTGGGAGACACTGGGGGATCATGTCATAGCTCACATAGTCTCTATGTCGGTTAAGGCTAATCCCCAGCATTAATAATGAACTAAGGTTACTTCAAGAAGTATCGCATATGAATTCAAAGGTTTCAAAGACGATGTTAGCTTGCATTGACCATGGTTTTATGACTTATATTTTCTAACCCTTTTATATCATGTTTTAGCTTGGTCAATTGCATGTCATGAAATAAAATGTCCCTTTTTAGCATGATTTAAATGTTTAATACATGACTATTAGACTTGGTATATTGTTTGGTACTAAGGCATACTCTTGCCTACCTTTCCCCATTGTAGGGTCCGACAGTCTTGTTTCTCAATTTCGTGGCTAGTGTTGATTTTGAGATGTAACGACCCGTAAAATTAATAAGTGAAATGAGAGACTAACGATTGTGTGCTTTGGTTGTAATGAGGTTTTCTGTTGTTGTTTGTTCTTTCGAGCTTTGGTTGAGGGGTTTAGGGGTCAAACATCAAGTTACGACTCCCCAAGGACCACCATAGGGGTCCTTGGGGAGGACCCTTAGTCTAACCCCAAAGAACCTTGAAGATTGGCCAAAATGGGGTGAACCACGGAAAGGGTCCATGCCCCGTAGGTCCATCCACTGTCCGTGGAGGGCCTCCGTGGGTCAGCAGACAACGGACCAGCAGCACAGTCCATGAATGGACTCATGGTCCGTGAGTCCAGGGCGTGAGTCACACCTGTAGTTTCTGGTTTGGTTCGACCTAGTGAAGGGTGGATTGGTAAATTCACCCTTTGTTTAGTTAAGTATTTGGACGGTTATTTTAGGGTTATTATGATATTTTAAGAGTATTTAAACAATAAAACCCTATTTTAGATTTCATTATTCAATTTCCCCAAATCAAAACCCCTCCCTCTCCAAAAAGTCTTCTCTCTAGAAACTCCATTGGAGATCAAGGTCAAGTTCAAGCTACGGGTACAAACATCATGTTTTCTCCTCCAATTTCATGAGGAAATAAACATAGAGGTATGGTAGTCTTGATCCTTGTCTAACTTTTCATTCAAGGAGCCAATTCAAAGGTGATTACAAAGTATCAAACATCTAGGGTTTTACTCAATCTCATTGGTTCTTTCATCAAACGTTTTCAAATGATTTCTAATGACAAATTATGATTTTATTAGTATTTAATTGATGATTTATGATGAAAATACTCTATGAACCCATGAATTCTCTCAATTCCTAAATTGTGCCTTTATGAATTGGGTTTGTTGATGATGAATGCATGTGAATCAAAATTGCCTAGATTGATTTAGATTATTGAAGTATATCATTACCCATGCCCTAATTGTAGTAAATTTTTGGTGTGTTGGTGATTTGGAAGTATGACCCTTGAAGGGCAAGTTATGATCAATTACTTGTTGAATTAGAATTGTGAATTAGACGTTGATCCACATAAAAGGTGGAGGTGTTTATTTACTATGTATATTGTGGTATTGAATTGATGGATATATTCTTGGTACCCTACATGTGGAGGTTAATGTATAATTGTGATATGATGTTTATGTGTGATCTAAATAAATGAATGATGATCATGTTTAGAAGCTAATTGTGTTAGGATTGAATGTTATCTCTATATTAACACTTGTGAATGATGAAGATTATTTGAAAGTCTATTTTCATATACACACACACTAGAACGAAGAATGAATGAAGTTCAATGATAATGTTAATGATGAAGTACTTATTGAAAGGCTATTCTCAATTGTACCCTAATGAATGATAATGATGTGTTGATTGAAAGGATATTCTCGATCTTGCAGTAATGAACGATAATGGGATTCTTAGATGAAAGGCTATTCTCATCTTTGAATCTATGAGTTATCCAATGAACGAATGTTGGGTTTGAAATGGATTCCCTCACCTGAGTTGAGGCGGGGTGTCGAGTAACAATCTCATATCCCTTAATGTAATGAATGTTAAAGTACTCTATGGGAATGTAGGCTAAGCACTGAGAGGATATTGAATGAGATGGATGCCCTCACGTGATTTGAGGTGGGGTTTCTAGTAGCAATCTCCTGAGATGGATGCCCTCACGTGAGTTGAGGCGGGGTATCTAGTAGCAATCTCCTTGTCTCTTAACTATGTGCCCACATAGGTCTAGCTAGTGGATCCACTTAAGCTAAATACCGGTTTACCTTAGGCAAGTAGACCAACCCTTAAGATGTGGGATAGTACACCGGATTCCATGATCTAGCTCTTATGGTCTATGTCAGTTAAACTCTTATTCCCATCATGTGAGATGTGCATTATGGTTTCTTGATGAGTTCTATGAAGTGTTTGTGGTAGTATGGAATGCCATCCATTCATTGCATGAGTAGGCTTTGATAGGGTCATAGGGAGTTCACTAAGTCTTCATGACTAATGAATGAAAGTCCTCTAAATGAAGTTAATGAAGAATGTGACTTATGCTTAACTGAGATGATGCATTCTATACTTGGATTGTATTATGAGTTACTTCCTTGTCACGACCTATTGTATATGAATGTGCCTTGTCTATGGTGACTTTAGAGGAGTAATTAGTGTTAGTAGAGTTGTATGGGATGACACTCATACATTGCACAAGTATGACTTAGAGTTGTCTTAGATGTTGATCTTAATGTGATGATGTGACTTACGTAATGTTTATGTCTCTTATGTGCTTTATTGTGTAAAGATGGAAATGATGAGTGGTAAGTTCACTTTTTGGTGACCTTAAGGTGGTACCTTAGTGTGGGTGCTGGTATGGGACGCTACCCATATATTGCACAAGGTATAGCTTGAGGGTTACTTGAGGTAAATGTAATGGTTTATATGTGGATTATGTTCTAATGTTAAAATATGACTTGTATGTTGGTTGTGACTTATATTATGCCTCTATTATCAATGTTCATGAAGTTTTACCAAAATGGCATATAGCATGACTCTCACATAAATGTCTGTTTTAAGCATGGCTTCCATATTTAGTACATCTAATGTGCTAACCCATATTTCTTCTCAATTTTTACCAAAGTGTAGGGTTTGGAGATATTGATGTTCTATGCTTGAAGGATAGGTTTCTAAGGTGCTTTAAGATGAAGACTTGGTGAGTCCTCATAGGTTCAAGGACAAAACCCCTTTGTGTTCCTTTTTGTGTCTTTTAGTTTATGTTAAAGCTTTTGTTTGGGCTAAGTCCCAATGTTGTATTCAAAGAGTATTTATATGGTTTGAGACAAAGTTAGAAGTCTTCCGCTTGATTTTATGAAAGATGTCTTCGATTGTAAAGAAAGTTTTAAATTCTTCTCTATTTTCATATGTTCTTATGTTCAAGAATGCTATGAGGCTTGTATGAGACCACTTCGGAGGTCAAGTACGCCGGTCACGTCTAGGGGGTGCTCTCGAGGCGTGACAAACATGGTATCAGAGCACAAGATTTTGGAATGGTCGTAGGATATCTCAAACCACATCTAGTAGAATCTTGTTCATAATGTGAAGCGTGCCACATTATGAATAGGATGCGATTGGGTATTAAGAAAGTTTCACATCTTCATTTTTCAATTTGTGCCATAGAGTTTAACTCTATAATGTCTCTCCCTTGTTCCTTATCCGATGGTCCTTAGTGTATGACCATTTGAAAGGAGTATGTTGCATGGGTTGAGGGAGAGAAAAGGTTGGTTGTGATGCCAATAATGGCTACGTGACTTGATAGAGTTGAGATGAGGTGTGACTTTAGTATGAGTGGGTTACTTTATGGTTATGTGTGTTGTTAGTAGAATCTGACTTAGTCCTGATGAGTTTTGAGGTATGTTGAAAGATGATGTTTGCGTAATCAAGACACAACTTCCGATGCAAGTGTCTACGATCGTACAATAGTTTAGCAACCCAACCAAGGCTTGGGATAGTCCCAAGATAGTGGTTTTGAGAATTTATAGAAAAATAAAATTTCGTTCTAACTAGTCATAGCTAAAGACATTAACGAGTAAAAACATTGTAAAATTAAAGGAGGACACAAACGTGTCAATTAACAATGGGGGGGTTTGTCACTAGTAAGTAAAAACAGCGAAATAAACAAGGGTTTCAAAGCAATGAGAGGGGATCCTTGGGATGTCACGGGAATACGGATTAAGCTAGATTATTGGGTACATGCTTTCGATAGAAGATTCATAGAGTAATTGTGACTAGGCTAAGATTTAAGGGGGATAAGCTCTCTCTCGAGTAACTTACCCCATTTCAAATGCGTTCCTCTCGGACACCCACTTGTCGCATGAAGACCAGACTACGACTTAACCCACTCACTCTCTCGAGCTGAGCGTGTGGAAATGGGACTAGGGTTCACTCTCTCGAGCTGAACCTCATGTCGACCCACTTACACTGGCCATCAATCTAGTGGTCTTAGTTTTACAACCTCTCTCCCGAGCAAGGCGAAAATACATAAATAAACTTGTATTTGCAACTACAAATTCATTAAATTCATCCACAACCACAAAATAAAATCACAATTAAACTATCAGCAAGCAAGACCCAACAATTATCTTAACCCATATTCACTAAATCACACCCCAAGAATTGGGGTTTTTAGCCACATATCAAGAGATAGAAATTTATACCTAAATGAGCTTGCATTCAAATGGGTATGAAGATTTACGTCTTGTTACAGGCCAAGAATGAGGAATCCAAGAGACCCAAGTCCAAATCCTTGGAGAAGAAACCCTCTTTTTCTTCAAGTCTTCAAAACCCTCTCGAACTTAGAGAAAAAATATCAAAAAGTACTATTCTGTATGAAAATTATAATAATTGTTTCATCTTAAAACTAAAACTCTAACTAGTATTTATAGTTTTCACAGATTTGTGATGCAGCGGATCGTTCGGCGTCGTTAGTCGGAATCGCCGATCAACTTGGTGATTCACCCTTTGGTGTAGTTCATCGCCATCTTGCACCAGCCTTCAGCATCGTCATGCTCTGGGTTATTGGACAGCATGGTACTGCTTCGTGGAACTGCTCGGTGATGCGCCGATTACTCCCTTTTTTCGCCAACTTGATCCTTTTTTTTCAAGGCTGAACACACTGGAACAAAAGGTGAAGTAAGATCTTTCGGCGACTCGCCAAGTGGACTTGGCGATCCTCAGGCCTTCATTTCTTCGTTCTTTTCAACCTTTTCGTTCCTTTTTGCGACATAGTGTCCATGCTTTCCTTCAAACTTCAAATACCTGAAACTTAAGGGTTTTCATCAGATAATGAGATAAAATAAGCATTTGAGGACACAATTTCTATCAAAATATAGCCCTAAATGAGTTCAATTTGTGGACTCATCAACACCCCCAACTTAAACTTTTCCTTTTCCTCAAGCAAACTCAAGTTCAGCCATTCAAAAAGGGTGTCTCGAACAGTGCTATACAAGACTCAATCATGAATGCACACAACAAGACTCAATTTACTTATGCAAAGATCAAATGTGCACACAATACTTGCTTCAAATACAAGTTCAAGCTCAACTATAGTGTTCAAATGCTCTCACACAAAGAATGATTCCATATTCACACAAAAGGTTTCACAGTTTAAAGCTTTGGAATCAGATGCAACGCTCACACTCACAAAGAAGAACATAATGCATAATTTCACCCATAGGTTTGCCCGTATTTTCCAATCAACATTTGTTTCAGCTCACTCAAGATCAAAAAAGGTCTTTTCAAGGCTTGTTATAGGGTTGAGTGCAAAGGTATGGTCATATAGGCTTAGTGACTTTCATCCTCAGGAGATGTGGTGCTCACAACACTTCCTTCCCTTTTCCTTCATCATTTTCTTTAGTGCTCATGAGTCATCCTATTATTCGCTTCCCATGAATTGTTAGGAAACCCCATTTCTTTTGTACTTTATTCCACAACTTTCTTTTTTATTTGTTTTCTTTTTCTTTTCTGTCTTTTCTTTTCTTTTTTTTTATATGGAGGGGTTCCATTTTTCTCAAAATCATGGGTAAGAGGGACTTTCTTGCACTTCTTGATTTGCCTTCTCTTTTCACCGCACCCCAACTTAGGCTTTTGGCCTAAGTTGGCTATTCAAACTAACCACAACTTCATGAGGATTATGGGTGATGGATTAAGAAAGGTCTAGTTTTCATCAAGTTTCTTCCAAAGAAAGGTAAGGCTCAAGGGGTGTTCAAGAGAGAATCACACACTCACAAGGTAGGTCACAAAAGAGGTATATGTCAAATTGGTTCACACTCTTCGAAGTTCCTTAAAATCATATCAAGAGATACCATCACTTGGTTGACCAGACCAACGGGATAAATTCTATAATCTATCATGCATAGTTCACAGGTAAGCTCATCACACTAGGTATTGACACTATAAGTTAAACAAGACTCCACACTTTCGCTAGTGTGCAATGATCATCACAAGAAAATCAATTTGATACAAGGCTAGTCATAACGAGATTCAAAGAGTTCACATATTGTCTATCCAACTTCATTTGGCCTCATCGTAGCCATACATTCATGTTCGTTCGATTGAGAGAACTATTCAAGTCATCGGTATTGATCAAAACCGAAACTCATTTTTTTGCAAAAGAACAGCCCCATTTAAGAGCATATAGCGGGTGGCGAAAATGTGCGAAAAAATCAAAAAATTTCAGAAGGGTCAAAATCATTTTGCAATTAAAAACAAAAGGAGCCATATGCTCAATCATCCACAAAAAGCAGTATTTAACACAATAATAGCTCAAAGCCCAAATACATAAGCGAAAACACGAGTCACAAATAGCACACAAAAGTTGGGCCTCACCCCACCACAAATAAAAGCAATTTGTCCTCAAATGAAATTAACACATAATCTGAAATATAAAATAAAAAAAGACAGAGAGGGAGGTAAAGAGGTGATCCTGGCTAATCGGTCGCTCCATCTGTCTATGCTTCAGTGCCCAGAGTGACCTCTAGAAGGACCTGTTTCATTGGATCCAGTAGTAGGAGCCTTTGTCAAGGAAGCTTGTACAGCAGCATCTATCATGATTTCTTCGGTCTCAGCTATGTCGTCCACTGCAGCTTCCTCAGTCTCGTCAAGCATCTCTTCATCAATTTCTGCTTCTGACTCAGGATCAACTATCTACTTCGCTCTATCCCCATGTCCAGTAGCGGTCTGAGGAATTTCAGGCACGTTTGGAATTTTCATTGTTCCAAAGACCATGGACACATCGGTGGACTTCAGGTGGTCTATATCTTTTTGCAGTTCAGCAATGGCAGCTTTTAAGGCTGTCACCTCCTCTGTGGACCTTTGGTTGTGCTCACACGCCACTATTCTGGCCGCTAAGGCATCAATGGTAGTACTCAGAGGTGTCACAACATCAGTTAGGGCAACCTAGATCATGCCTAGAACAGAGGCCTCTAGACTAGAAGCCTGACGATCAGCAGAAAGGGCCAGTTGTCCCATCGGGAGTAGGGAAGCCTTGGTGAGTGGAAGCCGGGAAACAGCAGCAACAGTAGTGGGTCTTGGCAATCGTGCGGCAGTAGATGAACCTAGAGTATCAGTGGGAGTAACAATGGCAATGGATATACCTGAAAGCCCTGGGACTGGAGTAGGAAGAGTTGCCTCTGCAAGTGATGATTCTGTGTTCACTAACTCCACTGATGTTGCCTTTTTCCTTTCTGCTTGATCCTTAAGGTACTAGGCTGCAATCCTCCAGATATCAATAGAGGTTGTGGGCAACACTTCCACATCCTTCTTGGCATCTTGAGGCACTCGGGCTCATTTGCATAATTCTGTGATCAAGACTGGGAATGGAAGTGAGGTACGGCTCAGTCTTACACGCATAACTATCTTTGAAGCAATGATTGTACCCAAGTTTATCTGAGTCTCCTCTATGACGCAACCCAGGCAAGCTGCCTTGGCAAGGCAAAGGATAGACTCATTTTGGGATGGTATAATTGTGATGCTAATAAAACTGAACCAGAACCTTGCAGCTATATTTAGTTCTTTCTTTTCAATCGGAACTCCTTCCACCGACCGCATTGGAGTCTCATCTAAAATTAGTGGAGCTAACCACTTTTTCATCTCATCTAGCTTCTTTGTTCTGATCAAGTACTGGCAGTGATCCCCAATATTCGTGGACATGCCCAAGACTGTGTTGATTTCCTCACTATCACTCTTCACCTTCCTGCCTCTGACAAACACTTAGTCAACTTCTTTGAAGGTTGCTGCTAGCTTCTTTTGCTAGGGTATTAGTGCATTGTATGCACTGTAGAACTCTCTTAACCAAATTGGAATATAAGGGCCATGGGGTTTGGTGAAGATTGGGAACTTGTGATATCTCAGACACTCCATTATCTGTGGGTGCTTGTCTATAACCCCGTCTATGGACAGACACTTTTCCTCCAGAATTGTCCTCAGCCTCTTTGCCTTTACTTGATTCATTGATTTAGGCGGAGGACCTTGTACTGGTGGTGCTAATATCATTGCCTACTCTAGAACTGGAGGTGTAGTATTGGTAGGCTGGAGAGTCCTGGCCTTGGATGGATCATTCAACTTCTTAATTCACCGCTTAAACCTCTGTGTTGTTAACAAATCATCCTCATCAGAACTCACACCTTTGCTTTCAGATTAGTTGGGGTCATTTATGTAAAAGCCATTACTGCTAGTGCTTGCATCTGATAATTCAAGGGTCTTGTGTTTGCCTTTACCATTTTCACCTGTTGCGGAAAGTTTAGCAACCTTGTTTCTGATTGCATCTATATCCTCTTTGATTGTAATCCTTTTTGTTTTACCTTGGAGTGGCCTGCTTCTTCCTGCAACTTTAGTTCTAGCCATTTCTTCAAAGAATTCGTAAGAAGTTAAAACAACTGAATCAAATTTAGAGGGGTGCAATTGCAGAAAAACTTGCCGAATAGATCGGCGAGTCACCAAGTTACTTTGGTGAGCAAGATTTTATCCGCCGAAGGATACAGTGCAAAAAGGTTCAGACAAAAAGGGCAACCACAGAAACTTTCGGTGAGTCGCCGAATGCTTTTAGCGATCAAAGATTTCTAGCTGAAAGTTAGAGAGCCATTATCATAAGTAGCATGAAATTAAAGGCGAGATGGGGTCATTTGGCGAACCGCCTAGTGATTCGGCGAACTCGCCTGAGCACGCCGAATAGTCTATATTTATCAGAAAGGCATAGCACATGACATAGGATAAAATTACTTGCAATGAGAGTATAAATATCACAATTAAATACAGGGTTTGGAGAACCAACCTTATAAGAAGATTAAGTCAAGTTTGTGATGCTAGGCAGCAGGTTAGTACAGATCCAAGCACTACTAAAGCAGCTAGAACATTTACGAGGTGCGAAAATTCTGAAATTACTAAGTAGGTGCGATTTTACGAAAATCGAGAGTGAGAGAATATAAAAAAAAAGGTTGAAAGTCAAGACCCGTGGCTTTATAAAAACCATCTATATCTCACCCATTCGGAGACATTAGTTGAAATTTCTCTGCTACTTCGGTGATCCACTGAGTGTTTATCTACCTCACCGAGTTTTACAGGACCTTCAATCAAAGTAAGGATCCAAACGACTGTCTTTGTCGGGGTCACCGATCTAGTTGGCGATTCGCCAATTGAACTTGTGTAATTTATCCTGTACTTTTCACAAACTTTTCATGCTCAATCCTACAAAATCAAAACACCTTTATTTCAAAAATAACATAATCAAAGCAGTTAAGGGTTTTGGGTTACCTCCCAAACAGCGCCTTAGTTAACGTCGTGGCACGATGCGGGTTAACACCTATACTTCACTTTTGGGGCTAGCCAAAACATCATTTGGCAGCCCCCTGCTTCGTGCCTGATGGAGATGAGCCATCACATGACCCAAGAGACTTTTAATTAGCTGGATAGATCTAGAGTAAGAACCGCTCATCTGATTTAGCACTGCTATATTTTCTCTAATCTCCGCTAACACTCTATCTTGCTCATTTAGCTTTTGGAGAATGGTTAATAACATATCCTTGATATGTCTATTTTCAATGTCCATAGATCTTCCCTGCTCTGTAGGTAGTATGCATTTGCTTTTCTCTTTGGAAATCAACTCCAGTTCCTCGACCATTTGGGTCAAGTTATCCATCTGACCAAGCAAAATGATCAATTGTTGGTCCCTCTCGGTATCCTTGTTGGTTTTAGCCAAAAGGTCAAGGAATTTGGCTGCGGTCTCATAGGAATATCTCTCAAAGCCACCTAGGATAAGGCGATCGATTAATCCTCTTTTGCCGAGATTTAGACTACTATAGAAGCATTCCAGTAGAACTAGATTGGGGATCTCATGAGTTGGGGATTGTGTCAATAGTGTTTTAAACCTCAGCCACGACTCATGAAAAATTTGTCCTTCTAGATGCTTGAAGGTCAGGATGCGATCCCTGAACCTCATCACTTCTACTGGGAGGTGCTCCATTGGTTCACCATCTCCATCATGTATACTCATTATCCTGTCTCAGTACACAAACATACTAGACAAAACTAAGAGTCAAGTAAGTAAACTACAGTTAAAAAGAATAAAATTTCTTTTAATCTAAAAATTCTCAAATAATACTACTCCCCGGCAGCGGTGCCATTTTGATGTTTGCGTAATCAAGACACAACTTCTGATGCAAGTGTCTACGATCGTACATTAGTTTAGTAACCCAACCAAGGCTTGGGATCATCCAAAGAGAGTGGTTTTGAGAATTTACAGAAAAATAAAATTTCGTTCTAACTAGACGTAGCTAAAGACATTAATGAGTAAAAACATTGTAAATTAAAGGGGGACACAAACATGTCGATTAACAATTGGGGGGATTTTGTCATTAGTAATTAAAAACAACAAAATAAACAAGGGTTTCTAAGCAATGAGAGGCTATCCTTGGGATGTGATGAGAATACGAATTAAGCTAGATTATTGGGTACATGCTTTCGATAGAAGATTCATAGAGTAATTGTTACTAGGCTAAGCTTTAAGGGGGATAAGCTCACTCTCGAGCAACTTACCCCGTTTCAAATATGTTTCTCTCGGAAACCCACTTGCCGCATGAAGATCAGCCTACGCCTTAACCCACTCTCTCTCTCGAGCTGAGTGTGTGGACATGGGACTAGAGTTCACTCTCTCGAGCTGAACCTCATGTCGACCCACTCACATTGGCCATCAATCTAGTGGTCTTAGTTTTACGACCTCTCTCTCGAGCAAGCCGAAAACACATAAATAAACTTGTATTTGCAACTACAAATTCATTAAATTCATCCACAACTACTTAATGAAATCATAATTAAACTACGGTTAAACTATCAGCAAGCAAGACCTAACGATTGTCTTAACCCATATTCACTAAATCACACCCGAAGAATTGGGGGTTTTAGCCACACATCAAGAGATAGAAATTTATACCTAAATGAGCTTGCATTCAAATGGGTAGGAAGATTTAAGTTTTGTTATAGACCAAGAATGAAGAATCCAAGAGACCCAAGTCCAAATCCTTGGAGATGAAACCCTCTTTTTCTTCAAGTCTTCAAAACCCTCTCAAACTTAGAGAAAAAATATCAAAAAGTACTATTCTATATGAAAATTATAATAATTGTTTCATTTTAAAACTAAAACTCTAACTAGTATTTATGTTTTTCACAAATTTGTGCTGCAGCGGATCGTTCGGCATTGTTAGTCAGAATCGCCAATCAACTTGGTGATTCACCCTTTGGTGTAGTTCATCGCCATCGTGCACCAGCCTTCAACATCGTCGTGCTCTGGGTTATTTGGAGGCATGGTACTGCTTCGCGGAACTTCTCGGCGATTCGCCGACTGCTCCCTTTTTCTGCCGAGTTGATCTATTTCTCAAGGCTCAGTGCTGGAACAAAAGGCGAAGTAAGTCCTTTCGGTGACTCGCCAAGTGGACTTGGCGATCCTCAGGACCTCATTTCTTCGTTCTTTTCAGTCTTTTCGTTCCTTTTTGTGATATAGTGTCCATGCTTTCCTTCAAACTTCAAACACCTGAAACTTAAGGGTTTTCATCAGATATTGAGATAAAATAAGCATTTGAGGACACAATTTCTATCAAAATATAGCCCTAAATGAGTCTAATTTGTGGACTCATCAAAAGAGTTCATGAATTATGGTGTTTGAGCGATTCATTAAGAGGTGTGGTGAGTTGAGGAGTTTAGACTAGGTGTGGTAGACTTATATGAGACCTTGAGTTGTGTTGGTAGGGTTGTTGTGATCAAGAGTTGCTTAATGAGGACCTTCCTAATTTAAAAGCTCCAGTATGTTGATGGTTTCTTGTAAGTTGTGGATGTCTTGATTAAGGTTCCTATGTTGTGTTCATGATAAGCCTTAGTTGGGTTTACTCCTAAGTGGGGGATAGTATGTTGAATAGTAAGGTTGTTGAGAGTTCTGATATCCTTACCTCTTTGTTTATATGTCTATTCAAACTTGAGACAAAGAGTTCCTTTTTGGCTTGTTTCATGTTTTTTGAGTCATGTGTGATATTGTGTTTCCATGGTCTCCTTATGTTATGCATGTTCTTGATGAATTCTTGATTGAATGAGAAAATGAGTTTTCATAAATTATGTTCCTCATGTGAATGTGCATTTAGTATGAGTTACATACATGCTTCATGATGGCCTCCATGGGACAGAACCCCATGAGCCAAGCTACAGCCCCAGACCACAGACCAGCAGCATGGTCCGTGAATGGACTCATAGTCTATGAGTCCAGGGAGTGAGTCACACCTGTAGTTTCTGTTTTGGTTCGGCCCAGTGAAGGGTGAATTGGTAAATTCACCCTTTGCTTATTTAAGTGTTTGGACGGTTATTTTAGGGTTATTATGATATTTTAAGATTATTCAAACAATAAAACCCTATTTTAGATTTCATTATTCAATTTCCCTCAAATCAAAACCCCTCCCTCTCCAAAAAGTCTTATCTCTAGAAACTCCATTGGAGACCAAGGTTAAGTTCAAGCATCAAATTTTCTCCTCCAATTTCATGAGGAAATCAACATAGAGGTATGGTAGTCTTGATCCTTGTCTAACTTTTCATTCAAGGAACCAATTCAAAGGTGATTTCAAAGTATGAAAAATCTAGGGTTTTACTCAATCTCATGGGTTCTTTCATCAAATGTTGTCAAATGGTTTCTAATGACAAATTATGATTGTATTTGTGTTTAATTGATGATTTATGATGAAAATACTCTATGAACCCATGAATTCTCTCAATTCCTAAATTGTGCCTTTATGAAGTTGGTTTGTTGATGATGAATGCATGTGAATCAAATTTGCCTAAATTGCTTTAGATTATTGAAGTATATCATTACCCATGCCCTCATTGTAGTAAAATGTTGGTGTGTTGGTGATTTGGAAGTATGACCCTTGAAGGGCAAGTTATGATCAATTAATTACTTGTTGAATTAGAATTGTGAATTAGACGTTGATCCACTTGAAAAGTGGAGGTGTTTATTTACTACGTATATTGTGGTATTGAATTGATGGATATATTCCTTGTACCCTACATGTGGAGGTTAATGTATAATTGTGATATGAAGCTTGTGTGTGATCTAAATGAATGAATGATGATCATGTTTAGAAGCTAATTGAGTTAGGATTGAATGTTATCTCTCTATTAACACTTGTGAATGATGATGATTATGTGAAAGGCTATTCTCATATACACACACACTTGAATGAAGAATGAATGAAGTTCAATGATAATGTTAATGATGAAGTACTTATTGAAAGGCTATTCTCAATTGTACCCTAATGAATGATAATGATGTGTTGATTGAAAGGATATTCTCGATCTTGCAGTAATGAACGATAATGGGATTCTTAGATTAAAGGCTATTCTCATCTTTGAATCTATGAGCTATCCAATGAACGAATGTTGGGTTTGAGATGGATGCCCTCACGTGAGTTGAGGTAGGGTGTCTAGTAACAATCTCTTATCCCTTAATGTAATGAATGTTATAGTACTGAATGGGAATGTAGGCTAAGCACCGAGAGGATTTTGAATGATATGAAAGCCCTCACGTGAGTTGAGGTGGGGTCTCTAGTCGCAATCTCTTGAGATGGATGCCCTCACGTGATTTGAGGCGGGGTATCTAGTAGCAATATCCTTGTCCCTTAACTATGTGCCCACATAGGTCTAGCTAGTGGATCCACTTAATCTAAATACCGGTTTACCTTAGGCAAGTAGACCAACCCTTACGATGTGGGATAGTACATCGGATTCCATGATCTAGTTCTCATGGTCTATGTCAGTTAAACGCTCATTCCCATCATGTGAGATGTGCATTATGGTTTCTTGATGAGTTCTATGAAGTGTGGGTGGTAGTATGGGAAGACATACATGCGTTGCATAAGTAGGCTTTGATAGGGTCATAGTGAGTTCTCTAAGCCTTCATGACTAATGAATGAAAGTCCTCTAAATGAAGTTAATGAAGAATGTGACTTATGCTTAAATGAGATCATGCATGCTATACTTGGATTGTATTATGAGTTACTTCCTTGTCATGACTTATTGTATATGAATGCGCCTTGTCTATGGTGACTTCAAAGGAGTACTTAGTGTGAGTAGTAGTATGGGATGCTACTCATACATTGCACAAGTATGACTTAGAGTTGTCTTAGATGTTGGTCTTAATCTGATGATGTGATTTATGTAATGTTTATGTCTCTTATGTGCTTTATTGTGTATAGATGGAAAGGATGAATGGTAAGTTTACTTTTGGTGACCTTAAGGTGATACCTTAGTGTGGGTAGTGGTAAGGGATGCTACCCATACATTGCACAAGGTATTGCTTGAGGGTTACTTGAGGTGAAGCCTTAAGGTGAAGGTAATGGTTTATATATGGATTATGTTCTAATGTGAAAATATGACTTGTATGTTGGTTGTGACTTATATTATGCCTCTATTATCAATGTTCATGATGTTTTACCAAAATGGCTTATAGCATGACTCCCAAATAAAATATCTGTTTTAAGCATGGTTTTTGCATGGCTTCCATACTTAGTACA
Source organism: Solanum raphanifolium (assembly GCA_036250405.1). Classification (NCBI taxonomy): domain Eukaryota; kingdom Viridiplantae; phylum Streptophyta; class Magnoliopsida; order Solanales; family Solanaceae; genus Solanum; species Solanum raphanifolium. Next base: position 61,265 of record JAJOOE010004105.1, read on the forward strand.
TCTAATGTGCTAACCCATATTTCTTCTCCATTTTTACAAAAGTGTAGGGTTTGGAGATATTGGTGTTCTATGCTTGAAGAATAGGTTTCTAAAGTGCTTGAAGATGAAGACTTGGTGAGTCCTCATAGTTTCGAGGAGAAAACCCCTTTTTGTTCCTTTTTGTGTCTTTTAGTTTATGTTAAAGCTTTTGTTTGGGCTATGTCCCAATGTTGTATTCAAAGAATATTTAGATGGTTTAAGACAACGTTAGAAGTCTTCTGCTTGCTTTTGTGAAAGATGTCTTCGATTGTAATGAAAGTTTTAAATTCTTATCTATTTTCCTATGTTCTTATGTTCAAGAATGCTATGAGGCTTGTATGAGACCCCTTCGAGAATCAAGTACACCGGTCACGTCTAGGGGGTGCTCTCATGGTGTGACACGACATTTTCGAGCTTTGGTGAGTCCTCATGCTTCGAGAATGGAGTTTTATTGTTTTCAGTTTCTTTCATTTATTTACCTTTTGGACATGATGTATGGGATAGGCCAAGTTTCATTCGATTGTATTAGATGGCTATGATGAGACAAGTGTTTTAGACTTCCACTTTTCTTTTATAAAAACTATCGGACTTGGACTATTGTTTTACTCTTATAGTTCTATTGCTTATGTTATGAAAGCTAAGTGGCTTGTATGGGGTCCGTCGGGGTTCTATACCCCATGTTACATCTAGGGGGTACCCCTGGGTCGTGATAGATTTCCTTGGTGGAATATGTAGGCAATCCATATCGAATTCGATCCCTTTATTAGAAAATTTTCAAATAATTTCTATGTACCCTGAACTACGTTCTGACCTAAATCTCTTGGCGATATACGTAGGCAAAGTATATAAGGTTCGGTCTCACCACTACATAAGTTTAGTATACTTAAGTAACAGACAAAGGCGTTCATGTTGTTTCAAAATTGTCACAATCTGAGAGTTGGTAGAAATTAATTTTTTTTCTTACAACTTATAAACATATACTTACATATTTTCCTACGTACTAATTCTCTTTCATTTTATTTTTATTTTATTTTATAAAAATACACTTTCGTACTGTTCCTCTACCAAATCTCAAACGGAGTTCACAAGGTTTGAACAAACAGGATGGATGGAAGACCAACAAAGTCAAGCTTCGGGTCAATGTGAATCAACACCCCCTCCCAACTAAGAAATTTTCTTTGAGTGCAGGAATGACAAAGATACAAGATGTCAATACGGACTACGACAAAGGCATCATTTGCCTGCAGGGCCTCCCCTTAATAAGCCAAATGATTTCACTTTTCACTTTATTTTTGACTTTATTCCTTTATACTTCATTATGACTTTATATCCTTATTGACCTCTTCACCTGAATTTTGCAGGTGACATTACTTTCAATTTTTAGAATAAAAATCAAGTCCATTAGAGGCGATACTCGATCCACCCAATCACACATCAAGGCTTAAATATTGAAGATCAGAGGCGACGTTTAACTAATTCCAACCATTGACCTCAACAACAATCGAGCAACTTCACTAATTTTTATTTTTTTTAATTTATTAAATATGTTTATTATTCACCTTATCCACTTTAACGACTTTATTTTAAATTTTAAAGGAATCAACAAAGGCCTTCAAAGACAATAGAAGACATCATTTGGCCCCATGACCTCACCGTCATAAGTCACACGACTTTATTTCACACTTAACCTTATTTTATTTTACTTTATCATGACTTTATTTGTAATTTTACTCTACAATTTTACAATTTTATTAAAATTGACATCGAGCCCTAAAAACTATCAGAGGAATCACTCTATCAAGCCCAGAAGACAATAGGAGGCATCATCACAACTAGTCCCCGAAGAAAATCGGGGGATATTAGGCATTTCCACCTTTAATAGGACATGTTGGGTTTGTCCACCATAAAATAGGACATGGGTTTATCCACCCTAAAATAGGACACATTTGGGTTCGTTCACCATAAAATAGGATACATCGGATTCATCCACCCTAAAATAGGACATGGATTCGTCCACCCTAAAATAGGATATATCGCGTTGATCCACCCTAAAATAGGATATATGGGTTCGTCCACCCTAAAATAAGACACGGGTTCGTCTACCCTAAAATATGATATATCGGGTTCATCCACCCTAAAATAGGATATACACATATTAAACTCATACTTTATGATGTCATTAACAACTTTACTTTTGACTTACAGACATCACTTATCACCGAGACCCCAAAGACTACCGGAGGCCTCATTTATCATTCTAGTCCTCGTAGACAATGTGAGGATATTAGACATCATTTACCATCGGGACCCCGAAGACAACCAAAGGCCTCATTTATCATTAAAGTCCACAAAGACAATCGGAGAAATTATTACATCATCTACATAAGCCAGACGGCTACACTTTTACTTTACTCTCTACTTTACCAATTACTTTAATCTACTTTACCTACTTTAATGACTTTATCTTTAACTTTACAAACATCATTTATCATTAAGTTTCTGAAAACAGCCAGAGACTTCATTTATTAATATATCTCTGAGGACAATGGGAAACACCAATTGGTCATGCGACCCCATCATCATAAGCTAGACGGCTCCATCTTTGGTTACCAAGTCTCTAAAGACAACTAGAGTCAACTAGTCTCCGAAGATAATTAGAGGATATTAGGCGGCATGTCCACCTTCAATATGACATTTTTAAGTGTTAAAAATGACAAAGGAATATATATATTTTGAAGAATGTGGTTCGTATTGTGTATCTTTAGTTTCAAAATAATTTGTGTATATGAATCTGACTCTAATATAATTCTAAGTTTTCTTATCGTATCTTAAACTTCGTTTCGACAGCTATTTATTTTGTATTATGAAAAAATATTGAACTTGCAATCAATTTTGGATTTACAAGTTTGACTAGTCTAAATCCTTGACTCAATTCTTGTTTACTAGAAAGTGGAAACCATGTTAAGATTTCATCCTAGATAGATAACTTATAAACTGGAATTATTTTAAACCATGTTTAGCTAAATTAATTAATTAGTGTCTTTACTGTTGTTTGTCCCTATTAGACTAAAAATGTAAATTTTCTTCTATCTCATCCTAGGATCATGGTCATGAGATTCTTCATATTTAGTGGACCATAAATAAATCACTTTAAGGAAATGAAGTTATTGTTCTAATTTGTTATATGGTTAATTTTGTCGTACCTCTCCCCATATGACTATTTTGTTATACTCATCCTTATTTGCTAGAAGTTTTGTTGTTCATTTTTATACTTAGCCATCTATGTATGCTAATCCTTGCTTTCTTTTTATCTTTTCTTCACATGTGAACGTCGGAGCCGGAGAGTTTCATTTTGAGATTCAACGTCTTTTCTCAGAATTCGCTATTATTTACCCATCCACACACATGAAGTTTACATGTCATCTACTCATGTACGTCTTCTCGTTGCCTAAGTGGCATAATGCAGAACATACCTACTCCATGATGGAAGTCGAAAATGACTTTTCTTATTTTATAATTCAAGTTCTTGTTTGCATATATTTATCGTATGACTAACTTTATATCTATGTTTTGTGCATTTATTGATTTGCTTTAACTAATACTAGTAGACAACTTAGTTAGATTATTTCTTAGGCGTAAAGGGATTTGAATAAACAATTATATACTTCGGCAAGTTTTCTCCATAACTTTGGAGTTTGGTTAATTGTTGTTCACATAAAAATTAATTTATTTATAAAAATAGCTTTTGTTATTTTTAAACAAATCTAATCTTTCTTTGGATATAAATGGGCATTTATCACATCTGCTCTCTTTTTCAAACCAACAATAAAAACGTATGATTTCAAAACCCTTTTAATTGTAGTTTGTTTTCAACAAGGACTTCTAACAAAATAGTTTTTCAAGCATCGTTATTTAAATTAATTTACATGTAGTATTTACATTTTTAGTGTTTTATCTCTTTTACACTTAGCCTAATTAATTAATCAAGTTCGGTTGATTAATCATTTTTAATGGATCTTAAAGGATGTCTAACCCCTTCCCTTTAGATTAGTTGAACCCTTACCTAGAATCTCATGTTTAGTAGACCTTAAAATGGAGTAAACTTTCGACAATAACTTTAATCAATTTAGGTGTCCTAATTCACCATAATTAATTAGGTGGTGACTTCTTAAGTTAGTTAATAATTGAGAAATCACCAAAATGTTGTCTACTATTTTGACCCGGTTAAAATGGGGTATAACACTTCGGTTTCTAAGAATGAAGGAGATAATCTCCGAAGAGCTCAACCTAATCCTTCATTTGGTCTTAGTGGAAGTAAAAAGCAAAACTTATTCTATGCAATTCAGACACGTGGTGAGCAAGAGGGTTCTCCCGATGTGGTTATCGGTATGTTGAAAATCTTCCAACTTGATGTTTATGTTTTACTTGATCCCGGTGCTACCTTGTCTTTTGTGACGCCATATGTGGCTATGAGGTTTGATGTTCTTGCGGATGTGTTGTTAGATCCTTTTTTGTCTCTACTCATGTTGGTGATTCTATTGTGGCTAAGAGGGTCTATAGAAAGTGTCTCATTTCCTTATCCCATAGAGTTGCTCTTGTTGATTTGGTAGAGCTTGATATGATATATTGGGATGTTATCCTTGGTGTGGATTGGCTGCACTCATGTTATACTTTTGTTGATTGTAGAACTCATGTAATCAAGTTTCAGTTACCGATAAGCCTGCCTTAGAATGGAAAGCGGGAAATTCTATGCCTAAGGATCAGTTTGACTTTTGTTTTAAAGCTAGCAAGATGATTTCTAAGGGTTGAATTTACCATCTAGTTAGGGTGAGGGATGTAGATTCTGAAACCCTTACTCTTGAGTCGCTCCCCGTGGTTAATGAGTTTCCGGAAGTGTTCCCAGATGATTTGCCCGGTATTCCTCCCAAAATGGAAATAGACTTCGGTATTGACTTTCTCCTAGATATGCAACCTATCTATATCCCTCCTTACCGAATGGCTTCGACAAAACTAAAGGAGTTGAAAGAGAAATTGAAAGATTTATTGGATAACGGTTTCATCCGATCGAGTATCTCTCCATGGGGTGCTTCAGTTTTGTTCGTTAGAAAGAAAGATGGTTCTCTCCGTATGTGTATAGAATATCGGCAGTTTAACAAGCTTACCATTAAGAATAAGTATCCTCTCCTAAGGATAGATGATTTGTTTGACCAACTTCAAGGGGCGAGTTACTTTTCCAAGATTGACCTTCGGTCGGATTATCACCAATTGAGGGTGAAAGAAGATGGCATTCCAAAGACAGCTTTTCGAACTATGTATGGTCATTATGAGTTTTTGGTAATGTCATTTGGTTTGACTAATGCTCTGGCGGCATTTATGGATTTGATGTATAGGGTGTTTAGACAATACCTTGACATGTTTGTGATTGTGTTCATTGATGATAGATTGATCTATTCGAGAAGTGAGGAGGATCACATCAATCATTTGAGGATTTTGTTGCAAATTCTCAAGGACCAACAACTCTTTGCGAAGTTTAGCAAAGGCGAGTTTTGGCTAAGGTCCGTAGCTTTTCTTGGTCATATTGTTTCAAGTAAGGGTATTGAGGTAGATCCTAAGAAGACTGATGCAGTTAGGAGTTGACCTAGACCTCTATCCCTTTCGGATATTAGAAGCTTCTTGCGTTTAGCTGGCTACTACAAAAGGTTTGTTGAGAGGTTTTCGTCAATTGTCTCTCCATAGAAAACATTTACTCAAAATAAGGCTAAGTTCATATGGTCCAAAACATGTGAAGAGAGTTTTCAGGAATTGAAAGATAGACTTACTTCCGCTCCGATGTTGACTTTACAAGAGGGGACGGATGGTTTTGTTGTTTATTGTGATGCCTCGAGAATTGGGATAGGATGTGTGCTTATGCAAAATGGGAAAGTTATTGCCTATGCTTCAAGGCAACTTAAGATTGATGAGAAGAATTATCCCACCCATGACCATGAACTAGTGGCGGTTGTTTTTGCCTTAAATATTTGGAGGCACTATTTGTATGGTGTTTATGTGGATATCTTTATGGAACATAAGAGTTTACAAAATGTGTTTAAATAGAAGGATCTAAATCTTCACTAAAGAAGGTGGCTTGAGTTATTGAAAGACTGTGATATGAGTGTTCTCCATCACCCAGATAAAGAGAATGTGGTGGCGAACGCTCTTAGTCTATTGTCTATGGGTTGTGTTGCTCATATTGAAGGTGATAAAAAGGAGTTAGTCTGAGATGTTCATAGATTGACCCGTTTGGGTGTTCAGTTAGTGGACTTTACCAAGAGTGGTGTTATGGTTCACAATGGGTCAGAATCGTCTCTCGTGGCGGATGTGAAAGCCAAGCAAGGTCTTGATCCAACTTTTGTTGAATTAAAGGAAGCGGTGCTTGAAAAGCCCATAGACGCTTTCTCCCAAGGGGGAGATGGTCAACTTAAATATCAATGTCGTTTGTGTGTTCCTAATGTAGAGGACTTGAGAGAACAAATCTTGTAGTTCTCGAATTTTATTCATTCGGGAGCCACCAAGATGTACCGTGACTTGCGGGAGATCTATTTGTGGAATGGTATGAAGAAGGATATTGTGGGATTTGTAGCTAAATGTCCAAATTGTCAACAAGTAAAGTTGAACATCAGAAACTGGGAGGTTTATCCCAAGACATTAGCATTTCTACTTGGAAGTGGGAAGATTTAAATATGGACTTCATTGTTGGGTTGCCTCGCACCCCGTGACAACATACTCAATTTGGATTATAGTAGATCGGATGACGAAATTGGCTCATTTCATTCCCGTCAAGATTTCTTATTCACCAGAGGACTACGCTAAGTTGTACTTGAGAGAAATGGTAAAGTTTCATGGAGTGCATTTATCCATTATCTCTGATCGGGGTACTCAATTCACTTCCCAGATTTGGAAATCTTTTCAAAAGGGTCTTGGTACTCGTGTTGAGCTTAGTACGTCCTTTCATCCACAAACCGATGGACAAGCAGAGCGTACTATCCAAACTTTGGAAGATATTTTGAGAGGTTGTGTGATTGATTTCAAAGGTAATTGGGATGACCATTGTCATTGATCGAGTTTGCATATAACAAAGTTATCACTCAAGTATTGGGATAGCTCCATTTGAGGTATTATATGTGTCACGACCCAAGCCTAGGGCCTAGACGTGACATGGCGAATGAGGAACCCGAAGGAACCCCAAACAAGACTCTCAAACTTGTCATTACACTTCATCGGTCGCGAAAGTACATTCAACATTAATTAACGGGAAATAGGGACTAAGGGCAAACCATTTCAAAATGACATCATAGAACAAGAGTAAAGCTCATTTACAAAATACTTGTCCAACGCACACCTCTA